>QRDG01002430.1:212526-387562 GCA_012064385.1 Puccinellia tenuiflora | reverse complement strand
TCGCACGCCTGTGCTGACTCTGCTTGTCGTTGGGTTCGGTCACAAAGACCATGTAACTCTGGTGAGGCTCTCGATACTGATTCTGTCTACTCGGGCCAGCATTGCCGTTGTAATTGTTATTGTTGTTGTTTGCTACCTGGTTGACGTCCTCCTGCCTTGGCTGTGCATTCAGGGGTTGAGCATTTGCACCTGTCAGAGGTGCGGGTCTCGGTGTCGGACCAGTAGCCGCTGACTGATTCTTGTGCCGGTCGCAGTCGCGAGTCGAGTGTTGCACCGGTTTGCTGGGGTGTCGGGTGTGAAAGCAGCAAGGGCCATCCAACATCTTCTCGTAGATGTACCTCTCCTGATCATCCAGCTGTTTCTTGTTGCCACTCCATGGCTTCCTTTCTCCGTTCCACGGCTTTCTCTCACCGTTCCACGGCTTCCTCTCGCCGTTCCACGGCTTCCTGCCTTCCGAGTTCTGGCCCCAAGCAGGACCCTCATTCTTCTGGCGCTGGCTGCTGCCGGCACCCGCTTGATCTTGGTCGACGGCTGCGACCTGGTCCGATCCGTATCGGTAATCCGGTCGGTCGTCTCTTCTCTTGTTTCGGCTATCCGGGCGATCATTACGCCGGCTTGATCTATCTCGGTCTTGAGCAGGATACCTCCTGCCCACATCAACCTGGGTCAACAATGGCTGTGTCGGGTCACCGAGTGCATAGCTGTCAGCAATTGACATTGTCTCGGCCAAGGTGGCCGGCATCTCCCTCTGGAGTCTCTGCCAGAGCATGGAGCCATGTCGGCATCCTTGCGCAAACCACGCAATGGCTTGTGATTCAATCACTCCTTCACAGGAGTTCCGGATCGTGCTCCACCGAGTCAGGTATTCCCGGTCTGTCTCGTCTTCTCGCTGCCGACACATGGACAGCTGCTGAGGTCGATTCGGCCTCTTGTAAGTGCTGGAGAAGTTGCTGACGAAAGCGTCGGAGAAGTCGAGCCAGCAGTCAATGCTGTTCTCCTCCAGGTTATTCAGCCAGATTCGGGCTGGTCCCTCTAGCATCTGCGGCACATACCGCACCGCCCATCTGCGACTTCCGCCGGCGATGTGCACAGCGGTGACATAGTCTGTCAGCCAGTCCTCCGGCTTGGTGCTGCCGTCATAGGTCTTTGCACCCCGGGGGAGCTGGAAATTCGGCACCGGTGCCTGCTTCATGATCCGGGGTCCAAAGCATGCGGGACCCGGTGGACCTTGCTCCTCCAGCAATTCAGACAGATAGATTCTGTCCAGCTTGTTGCGCACATCATGAGCTGGTAACTGGCGAGCTCCCAGCCTAGCACCGAGTGCACCCTCGGTCGCCAGATCTCTGTATCTTGTGTACCCGGCACGCTCCATGGCCGAGTAACCGTCGTCGTACCGGTCAGCGGCCGGCTCGGCATATCCGGCACCCGCTTGGTGACGAGGTGGAATGGGTGCCGGATACCGAGGTGGCTGACCCGGATTCACCGGATTGACCCGGTTGGCCTCTTGCCTGCCCTGAACGGGTCCTGGGCCTCCCTGGCCGACATCGCCTTGGGCAGCCTTCTGCTTTCCGGCATATACCGGATCATACGCCTGCAACTGTTTGTTCTTGCCAGAGTTCACACTCTGGCCACGGCTTGGGCCGACATACGGCGACGAGGCCTGTCCCTTGGACGCTCCTCCAGCATTTCCACCCGAGTAAAGGTACCCGGATCCTCCTACTCCCGGATTTGCATTCCGGTATGCCTCATTCTGTCTGTTGGCTACAGCTACCAACTCATTAACTCGGTCCTGCTGCCTACTACGAGCGTCGCCAGATAAGTTAGGTAACTCAGCAATAGCAGCCTCAGCAGCTCTAAGATTCTTGCCCGGGGTACTATATTTTGGCCGGCCTGCCGACACATGACTAGCAGTTTTACCGGATCTAGCCCTGCCATCTCTAGCTATCTCGGCATTGAGGTCTCTACCTCTAGCACGTACTTCATTTATGCGACTAACCGGATTGGCTACCGGCGTAAAACCATGAGCGATATTGTACTCACGGAGAGATATGTCGAAGTCCTGCTTAACTCGGGCCACCTCCTGGGCCTCTCGGAGTATCTCCTGCCGCTGCTGCTCCAACTCCGCCTGAGTTAGAACAACATCTGCGCTTGGAGCCACTGGAGTCGTCAGCTTCTCGATCGCGCCCTGAAGAGGACTCGGCGTCGCCGGCACAGCAGATGTACCGGCCTGCTCCGGACGATTCTCCGGCCTCTCCAACGGCGGGCGCGCCGTCCGGGCAGTTCTGGTGCTGACCTCGGCATCAACAACCGGGGCGGTCATCATGACCTCTGCACAGCTAGCAGCGGGACGGGCGATACGTCGGCCGCGAGCTGCGCACACAGCGGGGGGATCCGCTGCAACCTGCACCCTTTCGGGAAACCGGCAGGGAACCTCGGTGGCGACGTAGACGGTGAGGGAGCCGAACTCGATGAGGCAGCCGTTCCGGGGTAGCGGCCTGCTGCCGAAACAGCCGGCGTTGTCGCTGACGACGTTGAGCGAGCCGAACCTGTGGACAAGGCCACAGAGAACGCGCTCCCCCGACTCGATGAAGGAACCCGTCCAAGTTTTGGCAAAGCTTCCAAACGGCTCTTGGAACCCGTCTCAATTTCAGCACCGCCTACCATCCTCAAACCGACGGTCAAACTGAAAGAGTAAATCAAGTTCTTGAGGACATGCTTCGGGCTTGTGTCATCTCCTTCGGCAAGAGTTGGGAAAAGTACCTCCCTCTCGCCGAGTTCTCCTACAACAATAGCTATCAAGCCAGTTTGCAAATGGCTCCCTTCGAGGTCCTTTATGGGAGAAAATGCCGGACTCCTCTCAGTTGGTCTGAAACCGGGGAGAGGCCACTCTTCGGTCCTGATGTGATCAATGAAGCCGAGGAGAAAGTCCGTGTTATTCGGGAAAACCTTGTCGTGGTGGTGTCACGGCAGATGCCATATAGGCTTGATGTGGGGCCGATTGGACGCTGGAGGTACCGGGGAGGGCTTGCACGCACTGCGTACAGACACGAACACACACACACACTCACACACACACACGCGATTTACCCAGGTTCGGGGCTCTCGTGAGGAGATAACACCCCTACTCCTGCTTGCTGCTTGCTTTATATGTGGATTACAACTGGTTACAAGATTGCTCCTCGAGCTGTATGCGAAGAACTGCAATATCTGAGCCCAAACCGAGTCTCAGAACAGCTCTCTGGCTCTCCTCTAGCTCCCAGGAAAAGCTAAGTATTTGCTCAGCGTCTCTGCCTATTGCCTGTCCATCCTCCCTGTAAGAGGAGCCCCTGGTACCCCTTATATAGGGAAACCCAGGGTTACAGTGTAAAACAATACCACTGGCGCCATACTCCTTGGTCTCCGGCCGGCACGGGCGCCGCTGTGCCATGCCCAGACCGTGGCAGCGCTGGTCGCCACGGTCGCCGCTGCACCCGACAGCACGCCCAAGCCTAGGCTTAGAGCCACTGTGCCGCGCCGCCCGCGTCAGAGGTGTGGCCGAGGCTGGGCACGCCGGCCACTTGCAGCACGCCGCCGCCCTTGTTCGCTCCGTGTCCCAAGGATCTTGGACCACCATCCGAGATGACCCCATCTGGCATAAGTGTGCCCTAAGATGGTAACTCGGTTTACTCCCCCCTGCACACAAGAACAACGAAGGATAGTCCGACATATAATAACACGATCCGACATAAGGCTATGTCGGTTTGACTTGACTCGGATGAATCCGGATAAGCCAGTATGGTATGTCGGTTTCCGTTGACTCGGTCAACTCCGAGTTATCCTTATTTCACCACATTGACCCCACTCGGGGGCTCCCCCCCGACAAACCTCAAGGCCGCTCAATCCCGTCAGAAAAGCTACTATGACAAGCACCACCAAGAGGTCCACTATGAAATTGGTGACAAGGCCTATCTTCGAGTCTCTCCTCTCCGAGGCGTTCGTCGCTTTGGAATCAAGGGCAAATTGGCACCTCGCTATGTTGGCCCTTTCACCATCTTAGCCAAGCGAGGAGATCTCTCCTATCAACTTGAGTTGCCCTCCAATTTTCCGGATGTCCATGATGTTTTCCATGTCTCCCAACTCCGCCGGTGTTTCAAGGATCCCATCCGTGGGGTTGATCATGAGGCATTGGACATTCAAGAGGATTTGACCTATCGCGAGCATCCTATCCGCATCTTGGATGAAGCGGAGAGGAAAACCCGCAACAAGTCCATCAAGTTTCTCAAGGTCCAATGGTCTAACCATTCCGAGGAAGAAGCCACATGGGAGAGAGAAACTAGTCTTCGTCAGGAATACCCCGCCTTCTTCACTCAAGCCTAGAATCTCGGGACGAGATTCTTGTAAGGGGGGTAGATTTGTAACAGCCCTAACTTGGTAATGAAAAATACGAAGAATTTTTCCACTTTTGCATTCATGTCTGCATCATGGCATATCTTTAAATTGCTTTTGTGACAAACCACAAATGGGAAATAATAAAAAGAGGGAAGCCAAACTTCCCAAAACTCTAAACTTGTAATGCAAGCTTGGTACAACCCTTCGGCCTTGTGGTTCAACAAGTTCACTCTTTTGCAACGGAACAAAATGTTTGGCCTCCATTTTGTTTTCAACTTCAAACTCCAATTGTGGTTCCTAGCCTTGGTTATTGGTAAGCCACGTTATGATGCTCAAAGGCCAAGTACATGTATGTTGAGCTAGTTTATCTTGTGGAAAAGCTCCCAGAATTTTTGCATATTTTCTGGAATTGTTTTGGAGCCCTTTCAAATTCTGGCTTTTCTGCCAAAACTGTGGTCATCCGGAATGACCCGGAATTTTCCGGATCAATTCCGGGCCAGTCGGAATTTTCCGGACCCATCCGGAAAATTCCGGATGAAGCACAGTGACGATGGACACTGGCGCCATGCCGCCACCTCCTTCGCGCCCATGCCGCTGCCGCCGTGGCTTCACCTGCTCCCCGCTCGACGCCGTGGCCCCCCCTCAAGGACAAGGAGACCACCACGACGCCCTGCTCCTTTTCCCCTGCTCTCCTCGTTCCCCTCTTCTCTCCCGAGGCCACACCCCCATAGCCGCCGTAGTCGAGCACGCCGTCGTCATCGGAGTGAGTGCGAGTTAGATCGACGACCACCACCAGCGGCGCCGCATCCTCTCCTCCCTCCCAGGCCAAGGAATCGGCCCGGGACCGGCCGGAGCAACGCCGTCCGCCATCGTCCGAGCCCCGCCGGCTCGATTCGGTTGCCGCCGCTCTTCCCTCGCCTAACCGGTCACGCACACGAGTCCAGGGTGAGCCCCGCAAGCCCCTAGGCCCCTTCCCGTTTTCCCTCTCCCTCTCCTTCTTGCTCGCGTCGAGCGAGTTCCCGCCGTTGCCATCGTTTTTCTGCCCAGATTCGAGCCGTCCGGAATCACCCGGATTATTCCGGATCGATTCCGGGTCGACCGGATTTTTCCGGACGAATTCCGAAACCCCAACCGAAAGATTTTGAGGTCACCTCGGATTTGGCTCGGAATGAGCCCGGATTATTCCGGACCATCCGGAATATTCCGGACCAATCCGGATAAATTCCGAACCAACTGTGAACTGTGTGAACTTTGCAATTTGACTTCTTTTCGTTAAATCTAGCAAATGGTGTACCATTTTGATCAGTGTTTCAGATGCTATCTAAATATGCTAGTATCACCTCATGACAACAACTTGCCCTTTTATATTATTCTCTACTTGGTTAAAAGATATAAATCCAAAGAAGTATTTAAATTGCTAGTTATTCCTCGGTACTCCGAAAAATCACAAATAATTTACCGAAGTGTTTGGAATGTTAAACCCAAACCTCTTTAATCATGTCATGTTCATGCATGTTTGAGCAATTTCTAAAATAATGTAATCTTTATGAACATTTGGACACTAAGCTAAATATGAGGTGTTTTCCAAATAATTTCCTTAATTATTTGGCTCCCCATTTAATTGTGCCCTTAAGTTATATAATGGAATCCTTGCATAAATTTTTGACATGTCATCACGTGATTTGAGCATTGCATTTGAGTTGTGTGATTTATGTGTTCTTTGCTTTTCTTTTGGGCATCGATAGATTTCGGAGTCGAGGTTACCGATAACTACCCCCGACGATCAATACTTCACGCCCGGGCAGCAAGGCAAGAGATAACCTAACCTTCTTGGCATCTAGCATCCTATGATTTCATCAAATTATTTTTATCCACCATACTATTGCATGCGGTTCAAATGACCCTTTTGTTAAATATTAGAATATCCTATGAATGCATGTTCCTCCCCGAGCCAATCACATGTATCCCTACCTATGAAACCTAGGGTTGAAGTGTTGGCCCGAGATAAAGATAGAATTAATGTGTTCATATGCTTAGCTATGCTTAGCCATGCTTAGAAATGCTTAGTTGAAATGCTAGTAATGTCCGTTATTGATTTCCATATTTATTGATGATGATGGAATGATTCGGGCATGGTGGATGAATGTAATGCTTAATTAAATTGCTAAAGGCTTGGATGAGTTGCCCTCGGGGAGGGTGGTTTGCCTCATTCTTGCCGCCTAGGCTGAGAGTGCTTTTAGCTAGAACCAAGAAAACGAGCGTGCTTCCGGAGGTGGGGGCATATGGAACCCCCTTTGACCGAATAAGTTGTGAGGGGCTTGTCAAGGGTCCTCTAGTTCGAGTTTCCATTTGCGCGTGAGTTGTGTGGGTGGAAAAAGGAACGAGGATGGTGGTGTTTAGGAATGTGGCCGCGGGGCAGGGCGCTGGGAGCGCTTAACCTGTCCTTCCGCACACGGATGGTCCTTGAGTAAGCCTCATGTAATGTAAAGGTCTAACCACGCCCGTTCGCCGGCCTTCCCCGGAAGAGGGCCAACTAGGTGAGCCGGACGGTACCAATGGGTAAAATAGTACACCCCTGCAGGGTTAATCTTTTCGAAAAGCCGTGTCCACGGTTATGGACAAATTCTTGGGAAAGGCGGATTAGCTCATAGATAATGTTAACCTAATTGATATGGCAGCTAAAGGTTGCATAATCACGTGTGTTAAAGGTTCACTTCCTCGAGGGTGATTCGAGGGGGTGCCTTGGTGGAGATGATAGTGGTTGGTTACAAAAGGGTTCGATGAGAACCGGTGATGATAATGATACTCTCTTACCCCTTTATAAAAATATTCTGAGTAGACGAATGCCATGTGTCTTTATGTTTCGGTTTATGAAATTTAGCTTTATGCAAAAAGAACTACATATGAAGCTTTAGAGCCTCCGTCAGTCATTGGGCCTATATCGCCCTACTAAACTTGCGAGTACATCGTACTCAGTCTCTCTTTGCTGCCTCTATGATTTTGTTTTTCAGAGGAGGACGACACCGAGCAACTAGGTGGGTTCTTCGTTGACGTCGACTACTAGTCTGGGGTTCCCAGGTGGCAGCTTGGGACCGTGGAACAAGCTGGCTGGGATGATGTTTATATGTAGGCCTCTTAGGCCATAATTTGCTTCTTGTTGTATTAGACAACGCTACTTCGCTTCCGCTTGTTGAATTGTAGGATCTGTGATCCTTTTGCCTTGTAATATTTGTATTCTTCTCGTTATATGAGTTGCTATATAAATGTTTGTGTCGTAGAGTCATGCTTTGTGCCAGTTCTGTTCCACAAGTCTCGATCTTTGTTTTAAACATTGATGGTTGTGTTGCTTACATAGCCTCTCTGTATAATTCCGGGGTCGGGGCGCTACAGAACAAGTCTGGCGCCACTAGGTCTTTGGTTTATCCTTTGATTGCTCACAAGCCCCTCAATATGAATTTTCATGGTGATGATGATCCTCCTCCGGCCAAGCGCTCTAAGCCCTCTCCTCATGATGAAGGTACAAGCTCAGCTCATCCTTCCAGTGCACCCAAAACAACATGGAAATCTATCTTTAAAAGTATGAATTGTTTTGGGATTGATATGCAAAAACGGGCTTATGAGGCTCATCGGAACAACAAGATCATTCGTAATAACCAGAAATTGATGGCAAGGCACATGGACATGGAGTTTGCTAGTGGATCTGAGGGTGAGATCACTCCAGAGGAGACATGGGTTTCTGCAAACTCAAATTGGTTTCTGCCACCTGTCCCTGCTAATCCCAATGTCAACCCGTCAGATGGACCCAGTTCTAGCACAGTGCCCCCCCCCCCCCCCCCCCGTGATCAACACTCAGTATCTCTATGGTGGTGATGATGTCGAGCTTCCTGAGCTTGAGAATGAGACCATGGTTGATTGGTTCAGCTCGGCGGCCTACGAGTGGCCGTCTTCGGGTAACGCTTAGAGTAGTTCTCTCTCTTTTTGGTGTCTTGATGCCAAAGGGGGAGAATATTAGGTTGTCAACGGGAATTTGCATATGGGGGTTTCTGCATCATCATTGCTTCTTCCATTTGCTTCTATCTCGTGTGTTTCAAGTGAACTTTAATTTGGACTTCATCTTGTGAACTTGGCTATCTATTCTATGTGTAAGACTATGTTATCTTCGGCTATCATCTCTATGTCAAGACCTTGTTATATGTGTAGTCAATTGATGCCATCCATTATCTCTATGTCAAGACATTGGTGAGCCATTCTTATCACTATCCGTATTACTAATGTGATAGTTGAGTACATAATGATTATGTTATAGTTATATGTGTATTCAATGATGTTGATAGCTATTTTTCTTAGTATAAAATATGTGTGAATTGCAAAAGTTAGGGAGAGCTCATGTTTCTTGTTGTTGTGCACACATTGAGGGGGAGCTCGTCTAATTTTTGTAAATCATTAATCATCATTGGTCACTCTTATATATATAAACACACACACACACACACACACACACACACATATATATATATATATATATATCATGCAAATTCTTGTGTTGTCATCAAACATCAAAAAGGGGGAGATTGAAAGAACATCTCATCTCCTAAGTATGTTTTGATGCTTGATGACAACACAATAATATTTAACCCCATTTATTCAAGATGTGTAGTTAGGTTAAAACGATGAAACGTCGACGAAAGTATTTTACTAGGATGGTTGAGCAAGAAATAAAAAGGAGGAGAAGAAGGGTGATCGGCCACTACTCCAGCATGGCCGGGCCGGATCTGTTACTCGGCCGGCCATGATGGCCGGGCCATGGCCGGGCTATGGGCTGCCTTCACGCAGGGGTGGCCGACCACTACCCCGGCCACTGCCCCGGCATGGCCGGCCCCACGGCTGGCCTCGTGTCCCTGCTCCAACGGCTGCATTTTGCGGCCACCTATTTAAGGGCTTCTTCTTCTACCTTGGTCATTTGTCTATCAAAAAGCAAGAAGTTGAAGCTCTACCATTTTAGACCACCTCAATCCACATAGATCTCTCTTACTAGCCAATCAATCTCTTTGATACTTGGTGAGTTGGGAGAGAACCTCTTGATCTACAATCTCTACCAAACCGATTCGTTTCCCCCCTTGATTTGTGAGAGGGGTCTTGTTACTCTTGGTGTTCATTGGAACCCTAAGAGCTTGTTGTTCTTTAGAGCTTTGGGGGCAACGAAGATATTGCCGGGAGCCACCAATTGAGTTGTGGTATGTGCCCCGGCCTCGGGCATCAAGTCTTGGCGGCTCGGTGCATTTGGTGAAGACCCTCCAACTTGTGGAGTGTGCTTCATCCTTGTAAAGGTTCTAGTTGTCAACCTCAACGGCAACATAGTGACAAGTGCCTTGCCACATTGGTGGTAAGACACAACGGAGATACGGTGTGCCATATCAAGGCTACTCGGTGTTTCACTTTGGTGAACACCGCGCCGCTACAACGGAGATTAGCTTCCATTGGGAAGTGAACTTCGGGATAAATCTCCGCGTCAACTTGTTGTTTATTTCTCAACTTACCTTTACTAATTGCTACTAGCTTATTTCATTATATATCTTGTGCTAGTAGTAGTTTGCTCAACATATAGGGTTGTTCATCTAGTTGTATAATCTAGAGAACTTATATTTGAGCAATACTCAATTAAAACGAAAAAGAAGTAAAATTTGTGGTTAACCTATTCACCCCCCCCCCCCCTCTCTACTTAACCTCATCGATCCTTTCAACTATCCGATCCATATCCGATTCGTTTCCACCCCTACTAATAAATCTAACTATGTACAATGTGACATAGCGGAACAGTAAAACAGCCGCTCGAGCCCCCAGGCGACGAAGATCATCAAGATCGAGTTACGCATCAAGATGTCCATGGTGAATTCTTGTTGACTTGATCATGTGCTATAGTGAGGGATATTCAATAGTCTTGATCGGTAATTTTTTAGATTTTCTAAATAAGTAGAGATTTGCCATCAGGTGTCATTAAAGATTCATTATTGGTATGTTTATAGGATTTACTTATACTTAGATATGTTTATTTATACTGTACGAAATGATCATGTTATAATCATAAGTAGTATTTGTCTCATAACTCGTTGCATCATTTTCTTAGAGTTCATCCTATCTCAAAAAAATCCCGTCCTCCGCCACTGCATCCTGACGTCTCGAATTGATCGTGATATTGAGTTGTTGCAAATACACGATGCACTTGATATGAATATATTACCCTTTATAAAAAAGGCGAAGTTTAGAAACGTGTAACTATTTTAAAATTAGGTTTTCTTCCAAAAATGTTATCCTATTTCCCAAGGGCTAACTAGTTCTACAATATCGTTTGGAACACTAGTTCAAGACGGATCCAAGGAACACAATATCAAAAAAGACACTCTGAAGTAGTTCCCTATTATTCTGTCTTACCTTCGTGATCAAGATCATGTCAACCTTGGTTGCTAGGGTCGAAGCCGCCACTAGTGCCGTTCTCAGTGCCGGGTTGAACCCAATAGGATACACATATCCTTCATTAATCTAGTATTTGTCATTGCTTATTAGCTACACCATTCCAAATTAGTTATCGCTGATTTAATACAAATTTGTTATTGCTGATTTAGTACAGTTAGTTGTCATTGTTGTACTAAATCAGCGACAAAAATCTGTACTAAATTAGTTACAACTAATTTGTAACGAAGTGAATATAATTGAAAATAATACAATATAAACAAGAATCTGACCCCAATGGCTTCATTTCCTATCTTCACCATGACATGATCCTCTATATAACCGGAGGATATATTAGAGTGAATTTTCGGAGTGTGAGTACACTATAACCCAATTTCTAAAGCTTCGCAGTTTTTTTTTTAAGTATTCAAGAATTAGAACAAACAAACACGTACACATGGATACTTATTAGAAACTTAGGCATGTGAATTTTCATAAGATAATTAACTATTTGTGACTGGGTGGAATGAGAGTGCTACTATTTAAGTTTTGAAACCTAGCCATAGCATTATCATTTTCTCATTTTATGAAAATTAACAAAAACTTAACAAATGATCATGTATTTGAAAAAATACATGGGTAAATTGCAATTCAGTATATATGTGTCTGAATTTTTTCTTTAGAATTTGAAAACTTACAGGTACACTCTTGGCTTAGGTATGGAAGGTGGGTACACCGGAATTCAGGTTCAAACTATCAAATTTCAGTGGATAGATCGTCTCAAATAATGGGAGAATCTTTAAGCACGTGCAAAAATTAGGTAGGAAGAAAATGAAGAAAATGGGAGTATTAAGTTTTGATTGCTTAATTGGTAAGTAATATGCACTAGAATCGATAGATCGAGTGGCAGGTCAGCTCCCAGATCTCAGCCTCGAGTCGTCTGTTTGATCTGGTCTTCACCTGACCAAACACAATGAATCTTCAAGTTCCAACGCGGGATCAGACAAGTTGGATATAATTTTTTAATAACCCTACATGGGAGTAACAGGGATAGGTAGGACATGTCGCTGTCGCCATACGTCAAGCATTGAACTTCGTACAAATGGACGGCAGGGAAATTTCAGTAACGACCACACCAGCTTTTTTGTAATTTGAAGGACAATAGATTTTTAATTTGTTTCGAACGTGTTGGCCTATTCTATGATTTTCAACAAAAAAAGATGGTACAAATACAGTAGAACTAGAAAATATATAACATAAACGCAACGAATTTTGCGCGCTAGAAAAAAACAGACCCACACGTCAGCTCTCTCTGGTCTGGGTCATAAGGTTGCTGCTCTCCAGGACTTGGATTCCGACATGTTTTTTTTGCAGTAGGTTGGAAGAGGAAGAGAGACAACAAGCCTGGATTGGTAGTTGTAGTGTGGGATGCGTGGATCCGGCGGGCCTTCCACGCCGTAGATCAGCTGGTCCTCGAGTCGGCATGGTATGAATTTTCTGACGTGAGAATTCGTGACCCCTGCGACATGTGGTTGAGTTCAGTGGCCGGCGATAGAGTCACCCTACTCGACTTGCTGCTCCCGAAGTCTAGGCTTCCTCTATGGAAAACTGGTTCGTTTAGGGGGACCTAAAGCACCCGCGCCGCGTAGGTCGCTCTCTTCCGCGCGTACGCGTTCGTCTTATACGTGATGTATACTGTACGTGTTTAGTTGTTTGCATACGTCTGCCCCGCACATGATTTTTCGATGTTGCCTGTGTTGTTAAAAGTTGTACAAACACACCTGATTTTTTTACAGTTTTCCTATAAAACAGCCGTCTGTTTTTTAATTGGGAAACATACAGATTTTTCGTCCGTCGGATCTGTCTTGCTCGAATCTTGGCGCGCCGCTGTCGTTGAGTCGCGCGTGTCGTCGAGCCGTTGAGTCTAGCAGTCCAAATTGAGTTTTCCCTTTTTTTCTTTTTTGAACTCCCCCTTTTCATTTCGTTGTCGAGGGAGCTTCTGTCCGGGGGCGAGGGTGGGGAAAGGGGATGGCGATGTCTTCGCCGCCGGCCCAGTTTGTGCCGGCCGGGGAGGCGGTGGTTTCAGAGCCGGTGAAAGAGCGGACGGAGGAGGCGGTGCTCCCCGACCCGGTGAAGGATCCGTCAGCAAGAGAGCGGGAGCGGGTGACGAAGCCGTCGATGGGAGCGAGGGATGCGGTGATTCCCGATCTGGCGAAGAAGACGGCGGAGGAGGCGATGCTTCCCGCGCCGGTGAAGAAGTCGTCGGGGAGAGCTGTGCTTCACGAGCTGGTCACGAAGCCGACGGGGAGAGCGAGGGATGCGGACGGGCGGCTGGATCCGGTGGAGAGTGTCGTCCCTGCCGTCCATCATCGCCCAACGTCGTCGAGGTCATCGATTAGCCACCACGCGAAGGTTGTGCGCCGCCGTCAAGTGGGGTATGATTTCTGCTCCTCATATTTTGGCTATCCTTTTGTGCGTAGCTATCTGCCCCCTCTCATGTATCTCGTGTTCTATTTTTGTCTGCGATGTGTTGGTGTTCATCGTCTTACATGCACGCGAGGGTAGTTGTGTGTTGGTTGCTGATGGTTATGGCCTGAACCCGAAGGTGGTTTTATTTTGTCTGATGCATATTTTGTCAGTATAGGTTGTTGATGCAGGGAGTTGATGATGCAGAGTTTTGTTTAGTATAGGCAGTTTTTGATGCAGGGTTTTGTCAGTATAGGTTGGTGATTCAGGGAGTTGATGATGCAGGGTTTTGTCAGTATAGGTTGGTGATTCAGGGAGTTGATGATGCAGGGTTTGTTAGTATATGTTGTTATTTCAGGGTTGAGTGTTTTTGTGCATTTTTGTCATGATACCTTTTGCTGATGTAGGGTTAGGGTTCAGGGAGTTGATGCTTTTTTGAAGGGGGGCAAAAGGTATTGCGTGTGCTGTGTTCTTATGTCCATTTTTCAGTCAAATTCTATATCTATGTGTGATGAATGGTTTAGTGTGATGCTTTTAGTATCAGTACATTGTGATGTATGGGGTTCAGTTTCATGCAATATAGGTTAGTGTGATTCAGTCACGACGCCCTGCGACGTATTAGGACCCAACACAGAGCCAATTCATCTTTTGAGCTGACAGTCTGATTTTGAGGCTTTTTGTGGTGATGCTGTTTTGTTTTATCTGGATGATTTAGTTAGTACAATTGTTTAGACAATTAGACCATTTGATTTTAGTGTCCTCATATGGTAAAATGGTAGCTACTGTTGTGTGTGTTTAGGTTTTGAGTTGTTGTTAGGCATTATTAATTTTGAACACCATCTTATATTATGTCTTGTCAATGGTCCATCCCATTTGTTTACTTTTGTTTATTTTTTGTATTGCAGCCATCAATCATTCAGAATGTTTGGTGGTATTGATTCCATTCCTCAACGATCACCAGATTACGAGCGTGACAATGAAATGTCATATATTGATAGCTTTGAGGACAGTTTATCATCCAGTGGGAAAGTACGTTTTTCTGAATCCTTTTGTGTCTGTTTTATCAGTTTATTTTGTTTTTCTCTAATATCTTTTTGCATTGTGTTGTTCAATATCTGATGTTTTCTACCTTCTTTTTTTTAAGGAGAATGTGCCACCCGGGAGGAAGAGACATCTTGATGATGCATTGTTTGAGTTTTTCCGAAAAGAGGTTGTTACTGATAACTATTTTTCTAGAATCTGAAAAGATTTTTCGCTTATTCATTTGTACCTTTTTCTGCTTTTTTTGCTCGCGCGTTACTCCTTTTTGCTCTGGTTTTTGTTTCTAGGCTGTAAAATCGCTCAAGGGTGACTTCGCCAATTTTTGCAAAGAACCTGATGTTTCGCCGAAGAGCAAAAGGCTGAAGGAACATGCAATTGATAGAGATTATTTCTTTTCATACTCCATAAAGTATTTCTGGGAAGTTCTGAAATCATTGTCCATACGTCGGAAGGAGGTTATCCAGAAATTTGGTTTTGGCTGCCTGTTATCCTTTAAGAAATCTGATATCCCTTCAGCATTTGTTTGTTGGCTTGCTGGTTCAGTAGATCCTGTGTCGTCTCAAATTATTGTTGATCATTGCAAGGTTATTCCCATTTCGAAGGATTCTGTTTTTCACGTCATTGGTTTGCCAAACAGCGGCAATGTTCCTTTGCCAGATAGTGAGCGCGGCGCTAGGTTGATATTGTCAATGTTTGGACTGTCTGAGCTTCCTCATATTACTTTCTTTGGGAACAAGTTGAAGTCTTCAGAGGTTTTGAGTGACAAAGAAGTTCTTGTTTGTTTCATTGTGGTAGCTTTTAAGTGCTTTCTGTTGCCTTCGTCTGATGGGTACCCAAATACCGACTTCCTGCATATTCCGGAAGAACCCGATTCAGCATGTACTTTTGACTTATGTGAGATTGTGTATGAATATACTATTTCTGGAGTAGCAAATTTCAACAATACTTGCAAAATGAATGGCAGGAAACCCAAAGTTTTTGAGTTCTGCTACTACATCCTTGTTGTGAGTTCTCGCTAGCCCCTACGTTTTTTGTCTTGTTACTCCTACTTCGTTTTTTCTCTCACAGTTGTCTTTTTGAACTATCTTTTATTTTTGTAACTATAATCCTTTTTTTGGTTTTTCAGGTTTGGTATCTTGATTCATTGGATTTTGGTGCTAGAATCATTGACCAGAGTTTGCCTAGGCTGTCTGTTTGGAACGGGAATATGTTTAAATTCTTCTCAGATTTAGATCATAAGAAGAAGAATATTTTCGGGAAGAGGCACTTGAAGAAAAATCTGCCTTGTTGTTATAGAGAGGTATTTTTCCTTGTGGTCCATTTTTATTTATTGACATCTATTTTTTTCTGTTTATTTTTGTACTTATTTTTTATTTATCATCTTTTCTTTTTTGTTAATTTTCCTGTAGTTTGGTCGAATTGGAGATTGTGAAGGCGTATCACATGGGCCATTTGAGTCATCATTATTTTCTGCTGCATTCAAGGAGAACTTGCATGATAGGTTTGAGAGTTCATTAAATGCAGAGGTAATTCCCTACCTTTCTTCCTCGCTTTTTTCCTGTTGTTGTATCTATCATTTTTTGTTTTTGCAAATCTTATGTATATTCTTTTTGGTTACACACTAGTTCATCGATGGCATTATAAATTCAGTCAATGCCGCAGCCAACGCAAAAGATGATAATGTATCCAAGTGGGTTTTGTGTGTAAACAATGTGCAGAACTTTCTGAAAGAGTCAAAGTTGTTACAAGTTAAAGTACCAGCACTAGAAACCATTGTAATAGGTACTATCTATAATGATCATATATTATTTTTGTTTTTGTTTTTTTGTATGCGATGTGCTAGGTGTGTTGTTAATTATTTTGTATCCTTCTGTTCAGAAACGTATAGTTGTGAACCTGCCAAACTTGTGGATAGCCCAGACTGTTCAATAATAAATGAAGTCAAGGCTTGTGCTATGAATACAGGTTCCCTCATTTTCATTTTTTGTGTTTTTTGCTTTCATTTGAATGTGTTCCCTTCTATATATTTTTTACTTGTTTTTTCTCTGTGGTATGAAATTAATGTATCTGATTTTTTTGTATTTTTTCTGCAGCTCCGGTAATGCAACCGACTAAGAAAATCATGGCAAGATTTGAGCAAGGGTTCCATGCAGCAAAGACGTTCCCTGCTGGTGTAAAAGAGACCACGTCTTTTCTGTACCCTGATTTCACAAAGTCAAAACCTCAAGTAATGCAATCTCAGTCTGTTGGAGGTTTTGTTTTAGCAAATAAGAATGTCTCTCCTATCTCTCGAATTTCATTCGCAGAATCTCCAAATGAGAAGGTGCTTTTCTTTTTTTCTTTTTTGTCTATGGATCATGTATATGCGTGCTATACATTAACATGAAAATTTATCTTTTTTTTTCTATTGGTGTTTGCTTGTTTCGTTTTGTTTATTGAGTAATGGCATTTTTGCTACAGGTCACTACTCTTCATAAGTCTGAAAAATTTCCAGCTGCTACTAATCAAGTTGGTGCGAGATTTAGCACCATCGGAACTGAGAAGACCCCAATAAATATTGATTCAATTCCCAACCTACCACCGGTAAGTCTCTCATGACCAAAAACAACAGAAACAATGTGTCCCAGTTAGCTTTTTCAGTTGTGTTATGTACCTTTTTCTCTCACCAAAATTGTGTCATTGTCTTTTCATTCCAGGCTCACAATTCTGATGAAATTCAGATAATTGGTACCAAGAACTGCAGCTTGAGACGTGTTGAGTTGATTCAGGGTGTAGATGACCTATACAATAGTATGGCAAACATCAACGGTAATCAGTGTATGAGGGCATCTGCGAGTAACCATCAGGCTGCTGCAGACATCATTGATTTGTCCCAGCATGCAATCGAAGAGCGCATTGCAAAAGATGATCTAGTGATTTTGCAAGCTAAAAATCCTCTTATACTTCCATTGGTTCAGAATAACCGTTTCGCAGTCTCTGATTCAGACATCAAGAATCACATTGCTATTGTGGAGATAGCATACACGCGCGGTTTACAGAAGTATTGTCCTTTTTGTCTCTTCATCATCATTATACTTCTATTTTTTTTTGTTCTTTTTTGTTTGATTATTGTTTTGATTTCTGCTATTTTTCATGTATTTTTTTCCAGGAATTACGCTGTTAAGTTTAGTAAGGTTCACTACAGTTACATATCTCTAGGGCAGTCTCTACAGCGCGAAGGTCATGTCGATAACTTCCTGATCCCATTGTTTTGCCGCAAGCTTTTCGAAGATTGCTACCCCTCCAAGTCTGGGAGGCATCATTTCTTCTCATTCATTGGGGTTAGCATCATTTTCTTTCTTCATCCCTTCTATTATTACCTTTTTTGGTTTTTTTGTTTATAATCTTATGTTTTATTTTTATTTTTTTTGTCATTTTGAAGGAAAATATCTTGGATTACAAAAATAACGTGCAGTCAGAAGTGATTTCGAAGGCTTTGCTTGGAGCTGCATCGGCAAGCAGAGGGAAACGATTGGAGCTTTCCGACTATGTAATAATTTTTCAGAGACAATTTTTTTGTTTATCATCTGAGTTGTCTATATTTATCCTTTTTATTCTTGTTCTTTTGTGTGCAGCTCTTCTTCCCTATCTGTCGGAGTAAACATTGGTTCACTTTCGTTGTTTGCTTGAAGCATAAGGTCTTCATTTTTCTTGATTCCTTATTTGGCAAAGAAGATTATTTTCACACGTCCATTAAGAATGTTCTTGTAAGTTTTTCTTTCATGAATTTTTTGTTTGTTTTTGGTATACATAAGCAGGGTTTTTCTTTCATGAATGTCCATTAATTATTTTTATTATATTCTTTGTTGTTTTCTAGATCAACAACTTTGTGAAACTCTGGAAGCTGACCTTCAAAACTGATGACAACCCATTTAAAAATTATGGAGCCATGTATGCTAATGTCCCGAAACAAGATAATCCGTAAGCAATTTTTTTCCATTCTTTCTTGTAGTTGATGTGATTATATATTATTTCTTGAACCATGATTATATTTTATTTATTTACTTATTTTTGTTTTTTCGATTTTTTTTGGGAGTGCAGCCATGATTGTGGTGTTTTCACAATGAAATCCATGGAGGATTTCAAAGCTGAGGTTGAGACTCGCAAGCTATTCAGCAAGCATGATATTCTTAGGATTAGAATTCAGTATGCGAACAGGCTTTTCCTGTGCACAAGGAACACAGCTGACAAATCTTTGGTTCTTGATTTCCAACACGAGGTTTGTTTTTTGTATGTTTTTTATTTTTCACATGAATTTTCTTTTTCATTCTGAATAGTAATAGTAGCCATACCCTTCCCTCTTACAGGCTTAGTGTTTTGCGGCAGTTCATGATTTTTTTTTGGAAAGGTGATCCTCCATCATATATGAATTCCCCGGCCGTGAGATTTATAGCTATTTGTTTTTGTATTGTCATTTGCTGTTCATATATCATATGTAATGTTGAGACAGTTGTAATAGGTTTTTTACCTTGAGATAGTAATGCCCGTTTATAATTTTTGTAAGACAATTGTGTTATTATCATTTCTCAGCTTCTTAGATTTTCATTGTTTCAGTGATTCAGTGTTTTCAGTATCTTAGTCTTTATTCAGTATTCAGTGTTTCAGATTTTCAAATTTTCAGTCTATTAGTCTTTATTCTTTCAGCCTTTTAGTTTTTCTTCTTTTCAGGTTTTCAGTTTGTCATTGGATTTCAGCCTTTTAGATTTTTAGTTTGCCTTTTGAGTTTCTCATTGGATCTTAGTCTCTTATTCTTTCAGCCTTTCAGTTTTTCTTCTTTTCAGGTTTTCAGTTTGTCATTGGATTTCAGCCTTTGAGTTTTTTCAATTTTTCAGTCTGTTATTCTTTATTCTTTCAGTCATTCTTCTCTCTTTTAGCCATTCAGTGTTCAGTGTTTCAGTGATTCATTGTTTTCATTATTTCAGCTTCTTAGTCTCTCACTTCTTCATTTCAGTGATTCAGACTTTCAAATTTTCAGTCTGTTAGTCTTTTAGTGATTCAGTGTTCAGTGTTTTATTTCAGCCTCTCAGTTTAATCATTATTTCAGTCTCTCATCTTTTTTAATCATTATCATTATTTTTTCTATCATTTATTCAGTCTCTCATCTTTTTTAGGCTTTCAGTTTGTCATTTGTATTTCAGTCTTTCAGTTAGACTGATTTAGTTTCTTATTCTTTCAGCCACTTATTGTTTGGTCTTTAGTCTCATATTATTGAGTCACTTAGTGTCTCAGTTTGGTTTTTATCTTTTCATTGTAGCTTAGTTTCCTTGTGTTACTACCATAGCTTAGTTATTTTTTCTTTTTGGGGGTTTTTGGGTGGGTAACTCCGCCTATCATCTTTTTAAAGTTGGTAGCCGGTTCCAAGCCTGGGTAAAGGAGGAGGAACCTTTTTTTTATTTTTGTGAGCGACCAGACTAGAGTTTCAAAATTTTTTATGTCAATGAAAAACCCTTTGATGGCAGCAAACCCTTTGAAAAGTCTTACTCAGTCATTTATTTTTGTTTTCCGTGTTCATTGATTATTTATTGTTTTCCGCGCCTCATTGGTTCAGTGTTGTAGTCCTCCCTGAATTTTTTTTGGTTCAATGTCTCATTGATTCAGTGTTCACAGTATTGGTTCAGTGTTTCATTGTTTCAGTGGTCACGCTATTGATTCAGTGTCTCAGTGTTTCAGACTTTTTCTATTCAGAGTTTCTTAGTGTAGCATGTGTTTAATGTCATCTAACTGACACACCTTTTTTTTTGCTGGCATGTATTGTTTGGTCTTTTAGTCTCATATTATTGAGTCACTTAGTCTCTCAGTTTGGTTTTTATCTTTTCATTGTAGCTTAGTTCCCTTGTGTTACTACCATAGCTTAGTTATTTTTTTCTTTTGGGGGTTTTTGGGTGGGTAACTCCGCCTATCATCTTTTTAAAGTTGGTAGCCGGTTCCAAGCCCGGGTAAAGGAGGAGGAACCTTTTTTTTATTTTTGTGAGCGACCAGACGAGAGTTTCAAATTGTTTTGTGTCAATGAAAAACCCTTTGATCGCAGTAAACCCTTGATAGCAATTTTTACCCCTTTGATTTTCAGTCTTACTCAGTCATTTATTTTTGTTTTCCGTGTTCATTGATTATTTATTGTTTTCTGCGCCTCATTGGTTCAGTGTTCAGCGTTGCAGTCCTCCCTGACTTTTTTGGTTCAGTGTCTCATTGATTCAGTGATCACAGTATTGGTTCAGTGTTTCATTGTTTTAGTGGTCACGCTATTGATTCAGTGTCTCAGTGTTTCAGACTTTTTCTATTCAGAGTTTCTTAGTGTAGCATGTGTTTAATGTCATCTAACTGACACACCTTTTTTTTGCTGGCATGTATTCAGTGTAGCATGTTTTTAATGGCACCATTTTTCCAGGTGTGAGTTTACTACCATTAGTTATGACCTTTCAATGTTTTCTGCAAACGTTGCATGGTACTATATATACTTCCAAGGTAGAACATACACCCATGTGCCAAGTCCATTCTCTCTGAGGGTTTCTTTTGGTGGTGCGGGAGAGAGTTGCTCATAGTGTTCTGTCCGTCTGATTTTTTGCAGAATGCTTTGCTACAAGTGTGGATCACCACAGGGCCGATGCGATGAACGCTTGAGTTTAAGTAGCCCATTTTATGTCTACCTGACTAGTGATTTCAAGAAGTTCGTTGTGAGTTTCGAAACAATTATCATTTTTCTCTTATATTTCTCTTTTTTATATCCTCCATTTACTCTCTGTTTTTTTTCTTCAGAATGTGCCATGCCATGTGATGAAACATTTCAATCACGCAACTGGCAACTTGATAGAGACTCAAACCGCCGATGGACATCAGTATGATTTCAATATCAAGAAGAAAACTGGATTTCCAACTCGCTTATATGGAGATGAGTACAAGTCCCTATTGGCTGATTATGATATGCATTGCGGAGACAAAATTTTGTTCAATATGAGTGGAGACCTCTGTCTGGACGATGCCATGATACTTATCACGTTGGAAGCAGCCAATGGTGAACCAAAGAACAAGGTTCAAGGTATTTTATGTTTTTCATTTTGAAATCATTTTTCTTTCCTTTTTTCCAATCATTTGTTATGCTAAATTACCCCCTGATTCTTTTCATTTTTTTTGCAGGTTATGGTGTTCAAGATGATGGAGATATGCCAGGGGTTCAGTTAACCGAACAGAAGTGGGATAGACACAATGCTATCATGTTGGCTTTTGGTGCTGGTGTAGGCGCTAGTTTTGTGCACTGCCTATCTCGCACAGACATTGAGCACAATTACTTGGTAAGTTTTTCTTATATGCCAAATTACCCTGCTTTTTACCTTCTTTCTTGTTTTGTATTTCAGTTAGTTATTTTTTCATTTGTCATTTTTAGAGGATACCAAAGGCCGTCACCGAAGCCCTAAACTTAGGTCCATCCGGACTTGTAGAGTTGGTAACATGTGATGGGGGAGGAGCTCAAGCTGAGTATGCCAGATGCTCTGATGGTAGGACAAGATTCATAACAGGTTGGGATCAGTTTTCTATGAAGAACAATCTTGCCCCTGGGATGGATGTCATGATGATGTTCTACGTGAACACGTGGCCCAGCGCAATGAAGATAATGCTGCATGTGCTCTAGATGTTTTTTACTCCAGCGATGTCATGTCTACTATCCAATAATTTCCTGTTTTCTAATCTAGCACATTCAAAACTAAAGTTTGTATGAACTATTTTTATTCATTGACTTAGTCTCCAAGTGTTTGGTCGCCGTTTTTATTCATTTACTGCTTGGTTTTATCAGTCTCTTACTTTGTGTTACTACATAGCTTAGTACTTGGGTTATTTTGGGTGGGTAACTCCGCCTACCATCTTTTTAAAGTTGGTAGCTGGTTCCAAGCCCGGGTAAAGGAGGAGGAACCATTTTTTTGATTTTTTGTGAGCGACCAGGCGAGAGTTGTGAAAACCCAGTAAATAATAATTTTCTGTAGCGCACATGGCAGCAAATGAACATGGAAAACAATAAGCACTTCAAGTTCATATTCTTTTTGTTGCACTTCATATTACAAAAATGTTTTTTGAGTCTAGAGCAAATACAAGATATTCTACTCTATTTTATTGGATTCTTCTCGGCTTCATGGCGCACTTTGCACGACGTTTGATGTAGATGCTGCCTCACTTCCCACTTGATTTTCTTCAGTTGCATCTGTTGTTTTCTTCTTTCTCTTTGTGGTTTTCTTTGCTGGCGAGTCTGTACCTGGGGTAACAACACATAAATATGTGAGTCTTTTTTGTTTTTGGTATTTAAGTGGTTTTTCATTTTCAAATCTGAAGCATTAAATATTTTTTTGTTACCTGCCCCTTTTGGTTTGAGAAAATTCCTTATTTGCCACTCCCTTAAAACGAGGTTCCTTATTTGCCACTGGACAAATTTTTCTTCCCTATTTGACATCTAAATTTAATTTGTTTCCTTGTATGCCACTGCCGTGAATTCCGTTAGACTGTTCTGTTAATTTGTTTTTGGACAGACCAAAATACCCCTTCTATCTACACGAAGTCACGAACCAGTCAACGAAGAAAAGGATCTTAGAAAAAGAAAAAAATGAAGGAAAGAAACCGTCCCCGACCCCCAGTCCGTTCCTCACCTCCATGCTCGTCTCCAATCCCACCCGACCTGAACCCTAGCGGCGGCGACGGAGATTGTAGCGGCGGCGGCGGCGGAGATTGTAGCCGCGGCGGAGGTCCTCATGGCTGCGGGAAGTCGCCCTTGAACTCGCAGGTGCCGGCGAAGTAGGTGGTGTCCAGCAGCACCACCGTGGCCCCATGCCGGTCCGCCATCTCGTGCTTCACCCTGTCGAACACGAGCCCGTCGCGCTCCCCGGGGTACCGCGTCCTCGCCGCCTCATACCAGCCGTCGAAGAACGCCGCCGCCGCCGCGCTCGGCCTCGCGTACACAACCCCGCCGCTGGCCACCGGCTTGTCCAGGTCGTACGGTTTGTCGCCGTGGAACCAGTCGCAGGACGTGGCGACGTCGGCGCCGGCGGGGACGTGCAGCAGCGGGTTGCGGAGCCACACGCTGGGGGAATGAAGGCAGGAGGATGGTGTGTCGCAGGGGCAGTGGTGCCTGCACTTGGATCTCGCCGGGGACACTAGTGGAGGGCCGGGACGCTCATCTCGAGGTGTACTCACAAGGTTTCTTTTTTTCCTCCCGAATTTCATGATTGCACAATCGGTGATTGTTTATGTTGCACATGTAGTGCATTTTCTTGTTCATGTTCTTGATCCAGACGAGGTGGGAATAGGGTGATTAGTTGAATTTTTCAAGCCTGGATTTGTTCATTTTGATAGTGGGGATGGGGATTTAAGGATGATTTGTTGTTTCATGTTACAGATCTCTTAAAATTGGTTCCAGAAGCTGCGGCAGCAGACGCCGTCCTCGATGTGAGTATGCGACGCACGCACATAGCAAATCGCCACCACCGCGACCTAGGCATCAAAGATTCAAAGCATGAATGAGAATCCAGCGAGCCTCCATGGTCTGTAGACTGTGGCTGTTCAGTTCCGTTGGCCGTGACTACAAATTTCTTTCTTTCTTCATCTTTTCTGAAGAGAATGGAAGTAGTGTGAGCTAGGCACCAGGCACGTAAGAAGGGCACGGTTACAACAAAAAACATGTAAAGGGTTTTTTCGCAAAAGAAACAATGACACGTGTTGGTACTAGAATGATTTTGTACTAGTTTGCACCAGGCACGTAAGTTTTTGTATCAGCTCACCACATTGTGCAAGTTGTTGTACCAATTTGCTCCCACCGGGCAAGTATTTGTATCAATGGTGCTATTGCCTCTTTTTTTTTGTTAAATTATGCTTTAGGGGTATAAATGTCTTTTTATGCCTCTCTTTAACACCGTTGGTGTGCAAAATACACTAGAGTGGCATACAAGGAAACAAATTAAATTTAGATGTCAAATAGGGAATAAAATTTTGTCCAGTGGCAAATAAGGAACCTCATTTTAAGGGAGTGGCAAATAAGGAATTTTCTCTTTTGGTTTTGATTTTCTAGTCCTTTTAGGCTTCTCTGGCAAGTTGAAGACTAGGTGCAAGTTTTCACACTTCTTCCTTGTGTGGTCGTCACCACCACAGTGGCTGCACTTGTAGAACTTTTTCTTTTTTATCTTCTCTTTGATTGTTTCCATTCTTGGTCTCCCTTTTGTGTTTGCAACGTCAGGGTCAAGGATTTCAATTGTTGAGCTTGCTCCCTCCTGTAGTGATGCATTAAACAAGTTTGAAATTGTCCTTGTTGAAGCAAGCTGATCAGGTGCATGCGTCTCAGCTGTCCCCTCAGTCACTCTGTCCATAGCTTCCATATGATCCTCTATCCTCTCTACTTCTTGCAACAAGTACTGACACTTTTCCTTGCTTTTTGATCCCTTGGATGCGGTTTTAACCAATCTCCTTGATAGTAAGTTATACCTCAGACAATCATTGTCTATTTCTTTTGCACGAGGTTTGTTGTAGTTCAGTTTCTTTGATTTTTTTCTCCACCTTTCAATAATGTACTTCTCTGGAATCTTGTCCACCTCAAGGTGCAGCATCACCTTCAAAATGTGTGGGCACAATATGCCATCCTTTTCAAACTTGCAGCAAATACATGTATATTCTTCCTCCTCCAAATTCACTTGAACTATGTAGTTCCTTTGTCTGTGCTCCTTAATATGATAGTTGCTTGCCTGAAACAACACATAAACATGTCCTTTGATTTGTTCACGGAGATGCAACCTTGTGACATCAGTGAGACAGTACTGAAATTTCCGAAATATTGCTAGGTTGTACAGATCATGAGCCTGTCTCTCTATGTAGTATTTAGTCGCAAACTTTGTTGGGGGTACTATTTTGTGTTCCACATTGCGGTCACATTCATCCTCCGCTGCATGGATTGTATCCAGGATGCGCCGATATTCCCGTAGGAAGCTAGTCATGCTGAACTTGGCACCAACTCCCTTTTTGAATAATGCATTTGTCCCTTCACTTCTAGTTGTTGTTTGTATGAATGGGAAGAACTTCGTCTTGAAGTACACTGGAACATATCTTTTTCTTGATTTCCACATGTCTTCGAAGAATTTTACATTCCCTACATTGTGTTCTTCAATCATAGCTTTCCATAGTGTTTCAAACTCAAGTTCTGTCAATGAATTGTCTATTATATCTTGCATCTCTTCATACAACCCCTCATTTGCGGCGAATGTTGTTCCATTCTTGTCGTCACATTTTTTCTTCACATGAAACAAGCATGTTCTGTGTGTTGCCCTAGGGAAAACAGCATGGATTGCATTCTCCATTGCCTTGTCTTGATCTGTTATTATTGATTCTGGATGTTTGCCACCCATAGCTGTTTCAAACTGCTTGAACAACCATTCAAATGTTTTTGTTGTCTCATTCATGATAAGTGCGCATGCAAACAAATATGTTTTCGCATGTGGTGATATTCCAACGAAAGTGGCAAATGGTAAATTATACTTGTTTGTCAGGAATGTTGTGTCAAAGGAGATGCAATCACCATAGAGATCATAGTATTGTCTGGACCTTGCATCTGACCAGAATACATTTCTGACCTTATTGTTCTCATCTAGTTCCATAGAGTAGTAAAACCCTGGGTTTTCAGCTTGTTTCTTGTTAAACCAGTCCTGAACCTCCATCAGATCACTGTGTTTAAGCTCTCTGTTCACGCTTGTACCATAGTTGCAAACTTTTCTTTTGTTGTACGGTAGCTGTTCCATACCACCTCTTAGGTGTGCTAGCACTGACACTATGTTTCTTGTTGGGATGTTGCACTGTTTCATTGTTCCTATAATTTATTTCTCTTCCTTCGTCATGTAGACATGTGACCTGAATGTACAACCTGGGTAGAGATGATGATTATGGTCCAGCATGAGGTTAGTAATTTGCCATACTCCATTTTTCTCAGCTATGACTATCTCTACTTTGCAATCAGTTCTGACAAATACTGTGGTCTTCCTCTGACTTTCCACTTCCTCTTTTTCAGTTTCTGAGTTGTGTCCATGTTTATTGCACTTGATTGTTGCCCTTGTAATTTCATTATTTCTTTTCTTGCTTGTAGTGCGGTAGACTGATGCAACAGCTATCGAGAAACCAGCTGCAAAAGAATACATATTCAAGAATTGCTGAGCTTCTTCTCTTTATTTAAATTGCATACCCTTCACTGGCCTCATATCATCACTCAATGCCGAGGTATCCTGTTTAGCTGATTGCATCTCATTTTCTAAGAAAATCTCAACATCTTCTTCCATTATCTCAGGTCTTTCTCTCCTTTGCTTTGCAGCGAGCGACTCATCTGCTGACACTGTTGTGTTGTCTTGCTCATCCCAGTCCTGTTCATGTCCTTCTTGATTCCAGGTATGGTCAAAATCTCGACCATCTGCTTGATCAACTCCGCTGTTACTATTAGTAACCTGTAAACAAAAAGTACTTTTTTTCAGTATAGTATTTTTTTGTAGGCATGTTTTTATTCAATGATTTTTTCATTCTAAGCATAAGTTCAATACAGGAAGCTAACCTCATCAAGTTCAATGTCTTCAAACATTTTTGTGCTCCATGGGTCATCTCCAACATTCTGTTCTGCAGCGATGTTTTCCTGATTCAACTTAATATTGTCATATTTAGTTTTTGGTCTCCTCGTCATATATACATTTTGCAAGAGATGAATATGTTATTATTTCTCGCGTGTATACCTGGTTCCCTGCTTCCTCATGTTGCGTGTATGACGAACTTGCAGATGCAAGTTCTTTCCTCACACATATTTTTTCCTGCTCAAATGAAAACAGCAAGTTTAGTCACACATATTTATTCAGTGAGGGTTTTTATTAGTAACATATATGGTTCAGTATTTGCACCGGTGGAGGATGTAGGCTTTCAGATAAGCTGGTTATATCTGTTGACCCAATCAGTAGTGCCATGTACGAAAAATATTCCTGCAAAAAATATAAATTATGTAAAATTCGTGCAATCAACTATAGTTATGTAAAAAGATCTGTCCTGGTTCTGCATTGATGCTGCTGGTATTATACAATGATTTTTGTTCAATATATAGTTTATTGTGCATTGAGTTGTATCGATGCAATTTTTTCTTCTATATATAGTTGCAGAACTATAGTTGCACAACTAGACCACTCCCTATTTGTATGCACTCCATAGTTTTCATAGTTGTCTATGCATCAGGGTAGTAGGATGCAGGTTGACTATGTGAAGTTTGCTGATGGGAGGACTAGGTTTCATAAGTGGTTGGATAATTTTGTTCTCTACAACTATAAGTGGTTGCTGCTGGATCTTTTTTACTTAAAAACCATGTGATTTTTTAGTTGAGACATTGTGTTTAGTCTGATGATTTTGACTCCATTTTTCAGGTTTTTTGGTGATCCTTTCTGAAACAGCAGATGGTCTGGAACTAAAACCTACTCTGAAAGAGTGGTAAATTGCAGAAATCAGCATATTACCTGAGAAGACTGAAGGTTTTCAGCTCCAGGTAAACCGTGCACCCAGTCCTGCTCCAAATTGATTCCCTCCAAATTTGAGCCATCTATCCTTTTTTCCTCTTCAGATCTGCTTGAGCCATCCATCCCTTTTGATCTCTTCCCCTCCTTTCTCTTTTTTGTGTTCTTTTCTTTCTGCTGCAGAATCACTGGCGGTAGATCGCCATTGATGAGGATGGGGAGTTTTCTCGAGTCTTGGAGTTGGTAGAAGGGGGTGGGTGTCGTACGATTTCTTGCAGGAGAAGAAGATGCTTTTTGCGGTGGATGGTTGGGTGTTGGGCTTGTTGGTTCCGGACAAAAGAAGTAGCTGGGCCAAACCCAAGAAATAGCTGGGCCAAAAAAACGGTCTCAAGTGGAGAATCAACGGCAAACAAAACTGAAGGGAATCAATCGTTACTCAAAAAACCGGGCCTACAAAATGTGTCTGTTTTGATAGGCCGGAACAGACACTTTTTTCTTCTTTGTTTTTGAGTAGTACAATTGTTAGTTTCCTATTGGGGTCAGAAAATGTGTCTGTTTCTCAAATCGAAAACAGCTAGCTGGTGAATATACAGTCCCTTTTTTTATTGCGAAATCACACACTAGATGATGCAAAATTTACTGGGTGTTCCCCTTTTTCGAAATGTTTTTACGTGCTTTTCCAAATGTTGCAACCATATTTTTTTTTGTTGTCATCGCTCGTGTGTTTTGTTGAAATAGTTGGTGATTTTTGTTGTAAATAAATATGCGGCAAAATATTGTGTTGCTTATCCACTTTTAATTGCTACAAGCACATAGTTTTTGTTGTAAAAGTTTATTTTTTGTTGAAATCATTGGTGATTTTTGTTGTAAAGTGATTTGTAGCAAAAAATTGTTGTTTACCCATGTTTTGTAACATTGGTTTTTTAAATGTTGCAATAATATATATTTTTTTATACATGAGGCGAGAAATTTTGTTGCAATACTCGAGCTTTTGTTGCAATACCAGAGCTAAATCACCACAATGGCATTTTTGCTGTAAATAAAAGGAAGCTTAGGGGCAGCACGATATACCCCTTCGTTTAAGTGGGGGCTGCTGTGTAGTGCGGGTTGATTCCAGGAAACGATAGGAACAAATTTGCAAAACTATGATGCACTGATTTCGGGACATACAATCTTGATCCAACGGTGGAGCAGGGGACCTAGGAACTAGGATAGGGCGCGCTAGGGAGACCTACGCCTAGCGTTCGCCTTCCTCTATGAGGCTTGGTGGTTGAGCTTGCTTCCGTGCGAAAGAAGGATACTTACTTTGGTCGGTGCCGATGACCTTCTCAAACGCGTCGTTGTGGAGTTACGATCAACTGTCGTCGATGCGGGGTCTTAAGTTCTCGGGTGAAAACCTAAATTTCATCAAAGCGAGTATCAGCGACGGACACGTCGCTACCTTCTTAAAGACGTTGTATTGAAGTTCTTTTTTCTTATGAACGGGAGGACACATATCACTACCTTCTTGGAGGGGTTGTATTGGAGGTTTTTATTTTTTATGAATCAGCATGGGCGTGTTTGGTAGCCCACGCGCTACCCAAACAGGCCGAAGACATGCAAAAACGGGCCGTTTGGTACCTCGCGCAACGACTTGGCCCGCATGCGCACGAACCTTAAAGCACCCCTCAGCCAGGCCCGCGGGGAACGCTCAATTCGGCCGTTTTTCCAGAGCCACCTTCAGGCCAGTATAGTAGAGGCAAAAAGCGAGCGCGCGGAGCCACGGCGATGCAGCCATGGAGCTGGCGGGAGACGAAAAATTGGGGCGGCCGTATGACGCGCAGGATACCCTTACCCCCCTCTTTAGGCTGTCACCGGGGAAGCGGGAGAAGACATCAGAGTATTTGTGCAGCGTAGGTGGCGGCGGAAGCGGCGGCGACTTAGATCTTGGTTGCCGACGGCGACCTCCCAGATCTGCCTCTCCTCCACCTTCCGGACAACGATGACACCTACGGCGACGGCGACAAGGAAGATCTGCCTCTCCTCCGACTCGTCAACGGCACCGATTGTTCGGTACTCCCTTACCCCATGGCGGTAAGCTCTATTCCCCCCATTGATAGATCTGACATGCCGGCGATGTAGGACCAAGCATTCCTACTAAGTGCATCTTAGTTTAGACCGTAGCAGCTAGATTTCGGATGTATTCTTATAGTACCACCTTGATTTCACTAGGACGGACAAGCTCGTATGTCGCTCATCGTTCAGGCTGCAGCACTCATCGCTGTGATGCAGGCCTGGCTACTCTTAGTCCACCATAGAGCAGTACGCCGCAATTACAGGGGTGTAATCCGTTACGGTCCATTGTTTCTCCGAGATCAGGAGAGGATGGCCAATCTGAACTACATCTACAACAACAACGAGGTGGAGGCCGTGGACATGCTGTGAATGGGCGGAGCTCCCTTTTGAAAGCTAGTGGAGACGTTCAGGTCCAGGGGGCTGCTGAAAGATAGCATCCACACCTCCGTAGAAGAGCAAGTTGCGATGTTTCTTCATGTTGTTGGTCATAACCAGAGGTTCAGAGTGATTCAAAGCACATTCAGGAGATCTAGCGAGACTATATCTCGCTATTTCAAGCAAGTGTTGGTCGCAGTTGGAGAGCTCAGAGATGATATGATCAAGACACCTTCTAGACAAACTCCTAAGAAGATTCGAGAGAGCCACAAGTGGTATCCATATTTCAAGGTGAGCAATTCCATAGTAGTTCGTTGCACACATTACACATTTTCCATGTACACAGTGAAAGAGCATGGTTGCCCCCATGTGTTGTTTTGGTAATTAATGACAATCTCTATGGACTAATGGTTGCATTGAGTTATACTTGTAGTGTTTGTCCATAGAGTGCTTGAAGACCATATGATGGTTTCAAGGTGGAAATAAGAATATTAAGTAATGACCAAGAGGTTCAAGGTGTTATCTGAAGATTGGTCATGATGGTGTTGAGCATAGTGCAAGTATGTCTTGAAGATTAAGATTGAGTGAATGTTCATGTTAACCTTCAAGACATCATCTTTATAAAGAGAGAAGTAAAGATACAAGTTGATTAGTGCAAGTCCAAGAAGAGCATCTTGAAGAGATCACATGCTTGGAGCTTGTCACCCCTTTAGAGATAATGTTCAAGTGAAGACATGCCTAATATAGGCTTTCCCATAATGCTTATGGGGGGAGCCATATGAGAGTCTTCACCAAGCGACGCAATCAAGAAAGGTGTTCCCACTTGAGAAGATCAAGACGTCATCATCTAGATCAAGTGGAATGTGCAAGGCAAAGGTATTATCTTGATAGGGTTTTAGGATAGGTAACCGTACTATCAAGAGGGGCTCTCAAGTGAGCTTTAGCGTATCGGTCGTAGAGAGCTCAAACCTTTGCATCCTTGGCATCATCTTTATTGGTTCTTATTTGGCTCTTATCGTGGTGTGGTCTTGGTGCTTTTTGTGCTTGTCATGACAAGGCCAAGTTCACCGAAAACAAGATTGGGTTGCATCTTCTATTGTGTTTTCGGTTGTGGAGATTTTGACGGTTCACCCATGAGGAAAGGTTCACACCTTACTACCCATAACAAAATCTCCATTGCATGTTATTTGGATTTCATCCATATGAGGATTTAGATCGTGTGTTCATCTCCATACCAAGCTCTAGTTTATCAAAAACGGATCTCATATGCATATCTTGTTGCGTTTTTGATGTTGGAGGTTTTACCGGCTTGTCTTTCGTAGAGAGGTCAAACTCTTTCCTTGTGACCTCCTCCTCACATGATGGACTATGATGTTTCTCTGCATGATCTTTTAGAGCTCTTCCTTGCGATTCCAACGAGCCCAAGATCATCGAAAACGGAGTCCGGATGCAAAAGATATCCCGTTTCTCGTGCGTGCTGTTTTACATTCTGTATGGCATTCGGAATTTTTCGAGTGAAATACGAACATCCGGAATTTTCCGGATCTATTCCGGACGGATTCCGAGGTGAACCAGTTTTACTCTCTGTTACTGTTTCGGAATATTCCGGACCATTCCGGACCAATTCCGGACGACCACGAAAACTACATAACGGTCAGATCTTGTTGACCTATAAAAAGGGGGCTTATTCCCCAAAGGTTCCCTAACTATTAGAGCTCTTTTTTTACCTCCATTGTTGATCTTTTTAGAGCTCTCCCCTCTCTATTCCTCCATGATTCTTGCCTCCAATTAGAGGGAAAAGAGAGAGGAGATCTAGATCTATACTTCCACCAAACCATCTCTCCTCTAAGTGAGGGGAACCCTTTGGATCTAGATCTTGTAGTTCCATTGGTTGAGTTCTTCTTTGTTCTTCCTCTCTTCTCCCCCCACAAGCATTAGTTGCTTTTGGTGGGGTTTGAGAATGAAGGATTTGACCACTTAGTGTGTTCTTACCATTGCATTGGTTGCATCGGTTTGAGTTCTCTACGAGGATTCGTTTGAGTGAAGTTGAGAAGCTTATTAGTCTTGGGTGCTTGGTCGCATGTTGGTACCCTAGACGGTTGTTGATATCTCGGAGTTTTGGTGGCTCGCGGGATTTGTTGGTAGCCTCCAATTAAGTTGTGGAGTGTGGCTCAACCTTGTTCGTCTTGGAGCTTTGGTAGCTACGCAGACATTGCCGGGAGCCACCAATTGAGTTGTGTTGTGTGCCCCGGCCTTGGTGCATCAAGTCTTGGCGGCTCGGTGCATTTGGTGGAGACCCTCCAACTTGTGGAGTGTGCTTCATCCTTGTGAATGTTCTAGTTGTCAACCTCAACGGCAACATATTGACAAGTGCCTCGCCACATCGGTGATAAGACACAAAGGAGATACGGTGTGTGTAAGCCCCACTTAGCGGAAATAAACATTTCGCCAAGTAGAACCACAATTGGATTACATCACATGCACAAGTACGACACAAAAAGATAAATAAACATAGTTCGAAATACTTTTATTACATCACAGGGGATCATACGTCCCGAATACAGCGGAAGCAAACACTCGTCTGAGTACAGACTACATCAAAGGCCAAAGGCCGGAAAATAAAAGAGGGGACCCGCCCACGGTGGTCTCAGGCTGCCGCCTAGGATCTCGATCTACTCGTCGTAGTCAGCATCGAACTCTACGTAGTAGCCACCATCTGGATCGTCGAACTCTGCTGTCGCTCCTGCATCGGTGAAAACACGGGCACCGGACACCCGATGGTATGAGTACGGGGGTACTCAGCAAGTCTTACGCAAAAGAGGAAAAGAAGGTACTATGCACATGCATTGGGGTTGAAAAAGGCTGTATGTGGACTTGCAGCAGCAGCACCTATCAACTACAGAAGACACGCTACAACTTGCGTCTAATTAGAATAAGGGAAGAGAGCGCTTGCGCTACTGGGCTAAACTACTCACCAAGCAATACCCGTCCTGAGACAACTCCATCGTATCATATTCCCACGAGGAAGAAGTGCGGACACTCACACGTTGATCAAATTTTAGCAGATTATTATTTGAGTAAAGCTATTTACTAGTCAATTTAGCTATTTAAGATATACGGTGATGTCTACGATCTTTTTTAGCCAGCACATTACCCAAGTCGTCCATAACCGCGGACTCGACTTTCGAAAAGATTTAACCCTGCAGGTGTGCCCAAATGTAACCATACACGTTCAATCAACCACATGCCACAGAGGCATTTAGGTATCTCAACACGACCTTCCCCTTCACTACTACATTGGATAGAGAGCCACCTATCTGAGACTGATCCACGTGGGGAGCCCGGCCGAAACTCCTTTGCGGGCCCAAATGTTGCGTGCGCGGCTTCGGGAGGAACACTCATACGATTGCCCTCCGTCCACATTCGATAAACGACCAGGCAGCAGTCCTATATGCGCCCCCCATATTTGTAACCTCTCATCTTCATCATCATGCATATGCGTATGATCCAAATGGTAAACACCCGAACTAAGTGTGGCTCTCTACACAATATAGCAGTTCCGGTACTAAGTTGCGGGGGGTTCCATAAGTCTTCCCACGTGTGGGTAGGGCGCTCATTCTTGGATAAGCGGAAAAGAACGGTTTTTCCTAGGCGACACTAGCCGAACAAATCACCATAACTGGCCTTCCGCCGGTGCCTTATCTTTAATATAATAAAGTGATTCCCACATAGCAAGTCTTCAATTATTAAGATATACCAGCTAAACATGTGATAGACCACAATCAACTCCTAAGCATGCTAGTAGATAGCAACTGGAAACAAGCATAGGATATAGGCAGTCATATCAGGAATAACTAGACTTCTATCAAGCTATGCAATTCTAATAGGAATCGTAAGACACAACAGAACGGAAAGTCCTAAAGCATGCAAGATAGGAATAGGCACCACATGAGAAAGTTGGGGAGGGGCTGCTTGCCTGTTGGCTCAGTAGCCTGGTACTGGGCTAGATCCTCGGAGGTGTCGGGGTACTCAGCAACGTCGTCGTCTACGGATAACCCCAAACATAACAAAAAGGCAAATCAATACATATGCATTCACTCAAGCATGATGGCATGAAAAAATTAATTATGCAGCAAATTAAGTGCTAATCATTTTATTAGGCAAGTTAAAAATAGGTTTTAGCAATTTAATAAACAAATTAGGCATTTAGGCATTTTAATTAGTTCAATTAATGGCATTTTCATTTATCCCGAAAGTTAAATTGTTTAATTCATGCATGCAAAGTTAGATTTTAACAGATTGCATTTTTAGCTTTAATTTGATATAAAATTCATAATTTTTGGAATTGTAAAACAAAAGTTATGAATTTTGCAAGATTAATTAATTAGCAAAAGATTTATTTATTTAGCCATTTAAATTTATTCCAAAAATAAAACAAAAATTATATTTGGACAGATTACAATTTTCTGAGTTGAAAACATATTTTTTGTTGCAATTTTGACAAAAGGTTCAAGTGTTAATTAATTATTGCAAAAACAGGACAGAAACTATTAGAGCAGGGACTTAAATGTAAAAGATTTTCAAAAAATAGGGCTAGTCTGCAAAAAGCCAGATCTGGATCTGAGATTTAGATCTGGGGTTTTTTTCACCGGGTGGAGATCTACACTCAGACCATGACAGGTGGGACCAACTGGCCCGCATGTCAGTGGCAGTCGTGAAAGGTAAAAAAAGGGGGTGGATTTATTCGGCCGGCCGAGGGATCGAACCCGGGACTGATCTGGCGAGCAAAGGAACAACGACCAACTGGGCTAGCTTCGGATGGTGTTAGAAAGGTGCTTCGGTGGCCTAAGTAATGGATCTGCGAGTTAACTGAATTTTAACTGAAAGAAAAGGTGCAGGCTTTGGCCGATAGAGAAGGTGCGTCGGCCGACGGTGACCAGGTTCGGGCGGCGCCGCTACTGGACGTCGGCTAGGTGGTGCGGGGGTCGTGCGGGTGCGCCAGGACAGCGTGCAGGTGCAGGGGAAAAACTAGGGCAGAGGAGCAGCTCGGGCTCATGCCCGCGGACATGCCGGACAGCGGCTACGACGACGGTGGTGCTCGACGGCGTTCACCCCCCTCTAGGCGACATCCGTGTCCTTTCACACAGTCTAACATGACACAACGTTCATGGCAACAGGACTGCATTGGTGCAATTGATGGCACTCATGTCACTGCTAGAGTGCCAAGGTCAGAAGCTGCTGCATACATGGGTCGAAAGCATTACACCAGCCAGAATGTGCTTACTGTTGTGGATTTCGAGATGAGGTTCATATATGTGCTAGCTGGTTGGGAAGGATCTGCCCATGATGCAAGCATCCTTGCGGACAGCATGAGTCGACCAGATGGGATAAATATTCCGGATGGCAAGTTCTACCTTGGAGATGCAGGATATGCTTGTCGCCCAGGTGTTCTTCCACCCTTCAGGGCTACCAGGTACCACCTCAACGAGTTCTCCTCAAGGAACTATCCTAGGAATGCCAAGGAATTGTTCAAACTGAGACACTCTAGTCTTAGAGTTATAGTTGAGAGGGTATTTGGTGCTCTCAAGAACAGATTCAAGATCCTTGATCAGAAGCCGTTCCACACTTTCCCCACCCAAGTAAAGCTGGTTCTTGCATGCTGCATTCTCCATAACTGGATCTTAGAGTAGGGTGGAGTTGACAAGTACTTCCCGGAGGAGGAAGATGTTACACCTGACACCGATGATGATGTTGGACATGGTATCGCCGCTAACGACCAAGAAGTGTGGAAGACCTTGAGGCAGGAGTTGGATCGCGAGAGGTGACACCAGGATCTGAAGAAAGAAGATGGAACAGTACCAGAAAAAGAAGAAGAAGCACAAGAAGAAGAAGAAGCATAAGAGGAGGAAGAAAAAGGACTTTGCGACCTTTCGGCCACTCCCCGCTGCCTGATCTACCATTTGCTAGTATGTAGTTAAACTGTGATGTTGTGATGAACTACCATTTGCTAGTAGGTGAACTTTATGTCCTGACGAACTACCATTTGCTAGTAGCTAGTTGAACACATGAACAATTGTGGTGGTAATGTCACCACTAGTGAGAAGTGGTGAGTGGAAGTGACTTCGCTTAGAAACCAAACACTATGCATTTGCAGCTGTGAAACTAAAACAGCCACCAAACAGCATGGCCTCAAAAATTTGCACCAGCCAAACGGGTCTGGCCAGAAAATTGTTGACAGTCAAATGAGCTGCACAACATAACTCATGCCACGTTTTTTTAGGGTCAGACCCGCCAAGATCAAGGAGACGGGAAGGCTGAAAAAGTCATGAGCAACCAAACACGCCCCGAGCGGGAAAAGTCGGTACAGTGGCTAGGGGTGTGCGTGTTGGCGCGACGGTGGTCTGTTGTCTTGCAAGTTACGAGACTTCGATTTTTGTGTATTTTTTTGTCTCGTTTTTCTCATAAACAAGGCCACTATGTCTGGTTTTGGAATTAATTTTTTGTTTTGGACAATCCCCAACTTCGTTCAGTGTATGCGGACGCGGAACGTCATGTCCTTGCGAGGATCAAGAAAAGATTGCGCGGCCACCCTGCAACCGTTCAGTGCATTATGATGAATGAAGACTGTAGCGCGTCAATGCGTGTGCAAGGTATGCACATGTTGGCGTTTGCCCCGAGACGTGCAATACACACGGGAGACAGCTAAACTAGAAAACAACGGCAGCTCCCCCACGCCCCCCAGCTCCTGCCGGCCTGCAAACAATCCGCCGCCACCTTCCTCTCGCCATGGCGGCCGCCAGGATCGCTTGCCTCCTCCTTCCGCTCCACCTGCTCTCCTTCGCGCCTAGTGCAGCGCGCGCCGCGAAGCCGGGTTCGTCGTCGTCCTCCTCCTCCACCTCCGTCGTGTTCCAGCTCCAGGGGGACGTCTATCCCACAGGGTATGTATGTTTGTACGCGCGCGTCCCTCCTCCAACCTGATGATCAAATCCATCGGCCATTTCCTTCCGATTTCCTCGGGCTCTCTCCCGGCGCCTGGATGCAAGGCGTCGAGAATATTTCTTTTGGTTTGTTTCTTGCAAATGCGAGTCGTCGTCGTCGTCGTCGTCCCGCAGGCGTTGATCCCCACCAACATGCGAATTTGGACTTCCGCTCTTGTCTTTCTTGCTCGAGGAATCTGATGAGCTAGTATTTTTTATCAGCTAGTACTTTCCTATTAGTAATATACAGTTATATAATGATTTCATTAGATTCACCTTCTCTGCATTTTTTTCCCAGTTCTTCTGTGCCTAATTTGTCCAATCGATGCTCTTGTTGTTTCTGTGCAGCCATTACTATATCACCGTGAACATTGGGGACCCGGCGAAGCCCTACTTCCTCGACGTCGACACCGGCAGCGACCTCACTTGGCTGCAGTGCGACGCTCCCTGCCAAAGCTGCAACAAGGTGCAGTACGTCTCAGTCTTACATCCTAGGAGTACCAAAATCTTCAGTATTGCACTGAAACTTCTAGCTCCTGGTCCTGGATTTTGTATGGCTCCAATTCTAGTGCTTTTATGCAAACGATTAGGTATATACGATGCCACATTGTTCAGGATCCAGGTTCCATTCCAAGCTGCGACATTTAGGGGGTGAAAAAAAATGGGGGCAAAAAGACTAAATTAAAATAGTAAATATTTACTTGGTGATTCGGATGTTTCTGGTGTAAATTTCAATTTTATCTTCTTTGTGTTTTAAGTTTGTCCAGGTATCCATTTTTTTCTTGACTCGCTATTAATGTCCTAGATTTGGTGCCAATTGCACAATCTTGGCCTGATATTTGGCCCAAGGCCCGGTGCTTAGTATTGTCTTTCTGATGGTTACTGCAGGTGCCACACCCGTTATACAAGCCAGCCAAGAACAAGCTTGTGCCGTGTGCAGACTCACTCTGCACTACACTGCTCAGCTCACAGGGCCCTAACAAGAAGTGCCCCGTACCGCAGCAATGTGACTACCAAACCAAGTACGCAGACAGCGCATCTTCTCTCGGCGTGCTCGTCACCGACAGCTTCACCCTAACCCTGCGGAATTCATCCCGTGTTCGTAGCAGCCTCACCTTTGGGTAATGCCACCTTGTGAAGCAGTATTGCCTCATTACTGGTGACTGCATTTTGTTCTTGATGTCCTTTTGGTTATGCCACTTTGTGAAGCATTGCCTTATTACTGGCAACTGAAGTTTGTTGTTGGTCTCCTTTTGATAATTCCACTTTGTGAAGAATTGCATCATCATTGGTGATTAATGGATTTTGTTTTTTGATGTTTGCTTTACGTTTGTGTAGCTGTGGGTATGACCAGCAAGTGGGAAAGAATGGCGCGGTGCAGGCGGCGACTGACGGCTTGCTTGGGCTTGGGAGGGGATCGGTTAGCTTGGTCTCTCAGCTCAAGCAGCAAGGGGTCACCAAGAATGTAATTGCACACTGCCTCAGTAAGAATGGAGGAGGGTTCCTCTACTTTGGGGATGATATCGTATCCACCTCGCGCGCAACGTGGGTTCCCATGGCTCGTAGCACATCTGGGTATGCACTGCTATCCATGATGTTTGGTTGCTGTTCATGCAGGGAATAATACTTTAGTTTTGGATTTTACACAATTATACGTTTTAATTTTTTTCTTGCATATGGATTGTCACCCATTTATTGCTGCCAAAACTATATCTTGGGTTTGCTCTAGTTCTATGAATTGGACTTCATTGGTATTTAGCTGAGTTCTTTATCACCAGTGACATGTTAGGCATCCATTTTATTGTTGTATTTCAAGTCTTCAAAATATCGTGACCATGTAGAAACGGCTAAGCTTTTTAAGTTACCTTTTTGTGCTTAGCAGTCGCAATAGGACAAGTTTTTCACATCAGTTTTACATGACAAATTGTTGATGATGCTTTTGTACAGACAAAACATTTCTACTCTGTTTACTGTTGCAGTCTACTTTAGATGATCCAAAAGTGCTACGTAGATGATTTTCTTTAACCGAGGGAATAGTTAGATGATGCTCTACTTTACAGTGGATATAAATACTATTTCAAATCAACAAAAATGCTAAAAGAAGCAAACACCCTTTTCTTGTTATGATGAAGAAAACACACTCTGTTTATAATCCTAAGTTGAATTTTGTAGGTATTTGGGAATTGGGATTACGTAATTCACAATTCCATATCTAATAAAACAGTTGTACTTTCAGGAATTACTACTCACCTGGCACAGGAACACTATACTTGGATAAACGTTCGCTAGGTGTGAAGCCAATGGAGGTGGTATTTGATAGCGGTAGCACCTATACCTACTTTGCTGCCCAGCCATACCAAGCAACTGTTTCTGCGGTAGATTTGAACAACACTACACCCCCAGTTGACATTAATTTGAAGAATGAAACAGTGAATTAATGAGATGCTAATCTTGCAGCTTAAAGCTGGCCTCAGCAAGTCACTTCAACAAGTGTCGGACCCTAGTCTGCCTCTTTGCTGGAAAGGGCAGAAGGTGTTCAAATCGGTGTCTGACATCAAGAAGGACTTCAAGTCACTGTTCTTGAGCTTTGCAAAGAATGCCGTCATGGAGATCGCTCCTGAAAACTACCTCATTGTGACTGTAAGCATCCAATGACCCTGCGGACAATTAGTGCCGAACCACAAACTTTTATTGAAAAATGAACGCTAAAATTACACCCATGTGTTTGTGCCAGAAAAATGGGAATGTGTGCTTGGGTATTCTTGATGGATCGGCCGCTAAACTTAGTTTCAACATAATTGGAGGTACAAAGTACAGACATACACAGTCCAGTCTCTGAAGTTAGGATACCTTGCACCTTTGTGTATTAAGTGGATCTGATCTTCTCTTTTGCAGACATCACAATGCAGGATCAGTTAGTAATCTATGACAATGAGAAAGGGCAGCTTGGATGGATCCGTGGATCATGCAGTAGGGGCACTAAGTCGATTATTTCTTCATTGACATGGTATCTGGTCACATTTCAACTATTAGCGCATCTATTAAAAGAATACATCTAGGATTTTTGTTCAGATTTTTTTGCGACTTTAAAACGGAGATTTTGAACGGGCTCCATGGATCCCAAGCTCCCTTTGGTCCATATCATTATTGATGGAACTGGCCAAGTGGGGGATGTTACTGTTGGTCTCAAATCCCCGAGATTATCGGCACCACTCGCGCAGTTGAAAGAGTTCCAGCTATTGCCATAAAAAGAAGTTTATACTGTAAGATGCTTGGGAAAAAATAGGGATGGAAGGGGTGAAGCATGAGCATGCCATGTCATACAGGCATAAAGGATGATACAAACCTATATACTCCATTGCTTAGCCCTGTATGGTCCTCCTGTTCATCGGAAAAAGAAATGAGATGGATTCCATTTCTTTACATCTTTGGCAACTGTTCTTTAGTTATTTGTATGGCATTATGTGAAGCTCTCGAATTTTAATACAAAAATGTGATACATGTATGCTTAGATTGGTTTCATTGTGTAAGGACTGCAATTCCTGGTTTGATGTGCATATGGGTTTCATCTTAGACTAACCTGAGCAACTTAAACAAAGTGCTGAGTGCCGCCTGATGCGCACATGCACAGATGTTTTCTTTATTTGTTTTTGATAAATATGGAAGGAACGACAAGAAAAAAAAAACTATCGGCTAGAAATGTGGAACGGTTGACAATTGTGGGGGGAACTGCACCAGCAGACGACCACATCAAGATAAATCTATCTGGACAGCGACTTTTCTGACTCTGAAAAGAGAGGCGACTAGGGTTTCATTGCTAGAGATCACGGTGACAATGTTGTTGCACAGGGAGCAGGAAAAAATGAGCAATTTTAAAATTACATTATGTTCAATTTAGTTTATTTTTGGGAAAGAGGTTAAACCCCTGGTATATGCAACGATTGATACAGACAGCCACATATTATTAACTATTAACTAGGTCCACCTAGGGCTCATTAGAATGCGAATTTAGCTTAGTTTCATTGAATGATGCCACCCACATAAGAAAAAGATAAATTCAATTGCAACCATAGTGCAACCGGGAAAAAATCAGTTGCAACCATGGTGCAGCTGAAAAAAAAAGTAACTTAAAATAATAAAAAAATCCAATTACAACCGGTATGCAACTACGAAAAATTCAGTTGCAGTCATAGTGCAATTAAAAAAAATATCTAGTTGCAACCACAGTGCAGCCAATTTTTTTTTAGTTGCAACCATTGTTCAACTGACCAACACGAAACTCCATGTCCACATCCAATGGCTAAGGAGTTGATTGACATCCAAACTAATTGTCATCTAACCAAAAATTAGCAAAACCGTATTAAGTATTAAACAATGTCAAGCAAAGCAAACATTATGCCGAATAGAAATGGCTTACAAAAATGAAAATAAAAAAATAACCCAAGATTATCGTCTTCTCTGATATCAACCAGACTACCACGATCTATAGCGGATGACAAAATAACATGAGGGCCAAATGAAGCAACATCTCTAGCCAACACATTCAACAAGGGCACGATACGCGAGTTAACAATGCACGTTTGAGCCAGAGTTGAGATCATAGGTTTCGGCTGACTCCATCTCGCTAGCTACATATCGTCGTTGAGAGAGCACAAGGCTGAGAGAGAGGAAGGGGGCGAGCATGGGCGAAGCTACCCGAACAATCTGATTGTCTTCATAATTAAACACCCTAATACTCGTGCTTATACTTAGTAATTCTAAGACCCCCCCCCCCCCCCCCCTCAAAGCCTAATGGCTGGGTCTGTCCCTGGATCAAGGCCCTCCTAACGAGTAGAAGGGTCACCCATTACTCGATGGAGATGATTTAGCCAATGCCACCAAGCTGATGAGCCTAATCAACCTGGACCTCACTTCTAAGAAGGGATGGGCCACACCACCAAAGGGGGCCCATCCTCTCGTACCAGACATGATTGTGGAGCGAAAGCCGTCAGGACTTGACCATTGCGATGCGCTAGATGGTCATTATCGCCAGAGCTATGATCCCCAATTATAACCTCTAGACTTTACACAAATTAACATATGACTGTAACTCCCGTCGAGCCATGCATACAAGGCTGAAGGAGAACCCCAACAGTACAAGTCATTCACACGCAATCTTGGGCGCATGCATACCCGTATATTAAGCATACTTATTTGCATATCAATCAAAAACCACCATCAAATAGGAGTAGGGTTGTTACCCGAGTTCATCCCGGGGGAGGGGGCATGTATAAATTGTTGTGCCCCTTGTGTGATACCATTGACTTATTCGCCTCATACTATCCTATTAATCTATCCAGGAAAAAAAAGACAGATGGCCCGCTAGGCATAGGACTTGTGCGTCAAATCTGAATCGATTTTGATGGGTCCATCCAGCTTCACCATCGGTGGCGGTGACACCACTCGGGGACTGAATTTCGACCCGACTTCATCGCCAACGTCGCTATGCCTGGCCAGGATTTCCTGTAATTCATCACCGAGAAGGTAGGCATGCTGCACCTGTAGGGCCCGATCCTCGACCAGCTCATGGAGGCCTGATCACCATCATTCAGAGTCGCCCCCCCCCCCCCCCCCCCCCGAGTTTTAGAACTTGGTAGACACTGCCCGAAGTGACGACCAACTTTTGTCTAGGCGCGGATTAAGTCGAGGCTGATTGGTACCTCCTACACGACTCTTCCTCGGCCAAGCATCAAGCTTCCATGTTTCCCTGACCCGTCCACAACGTCGGCTCCATCAGCGAGTCGGGGTATAAGTCCTCCTATCAAGTCCTAATGGCCGGGAGCCCCCGCCTTTTGGGGAACAGCAGCGATGCAGTGATTTGAAGACACCATCGGGCCACCGGCGACCGAGAAACGAGTGGAGACCCTTGCAACTCTGAGGCTCAGGTCCCAGCCTTCCTCTGACAAGAAAGTTGGAGAAACATAGATTGAACAACGACACGTCAAAGCGGCACGCGCTAACCACCGCAACCTGAACCTCGACTCAAAACTCATTAGAAAGGAAGGCGTCTCGGACTATGTGCTGCCGGTCATCAACCTCATTGCTTCCTCCGCCACCGTTGTAACACCATCAAGTCTCATGCGCTCGCCTACATCATGGACAAGTGGATGGAGGAGATACAACTCCCATCTGTCACCATCATGATAGAACACTGGACACTCTACTTCAATGCCTCGAGTACGAGGATGTGTTACATGACATGCACATGTCCCTATCACTCAACATTGGAGCATCTACGTACGCCTACGGAGACTCGGTGTTGTATGGCCTGAAAAAGCCCTTAAGCAATGACACAAGAAGTTCAACAAAACTTTGAACTCAACATGATTTTTATTGACGAAGCTGAAAATGTGTGTACTATCGGTATGTTGGGGGAGAAGAAATTATATTATGCTTTTATGTTTATGACATACTGATATCTTAGACCAACCTCAAGGTCATTGAGGAAGTTAGGAATTTTCAGCCTCATAATTTTAAATGAAATATCTTGGAATAGTTGATGTTATTTCTTGAATCAATTTTTTGTGAGATCATTACGGTGGGATGACTCTACTGCACTCAATTATGTAGAGAAGATTTTGAGTTGCTTTGTATATTTTTACTATTATAAATCTTCCGCAACACCTTATGCTCCCAGTGTGTTACTTCGAAAGAACAAGAGAATATCAAAGGATCAATTGAGGTACTCCCAGATTATTGGCTCACTTATGTATTTAGCTAGTGCTATGAAGCATGGTATCTAATTTATTATGAGCAAACTAAGAAGGTATATTTCTAACCTAGAAGGGTGATCACTGGCATGCTTTTGAGAGAGTAATTCTCTATCTAAATGGCATTATGATCTATGTGATTCACTATTTTGGGTATCCAAGGCTATTGAAAGGATATAGTGACTCAAACTGCATATCTGATACTGATAAAATTAAATTCACTAGTGGATATGTGTTTACACTTGGTGGTGCTGAAGTTTTGAAGAAGTCTTACAAGCATACCATATTAACGAGAAACAAAACTCACAATATTAGACGCACCATTGTTGTCTTGATGGACTTGCCGGTGATTGGAAAACCAATTCAATCTATTATGTGGAACTATGATAATTAGACTCCGATTATCAATGCAAAGGATAATACAAGTCAAGATATGTGAAGAGAAGACTGAAATCCGTTGGAAAAATGAGGAACTTCGAAGTTATTGCTTTGGATTCTATCAAAACCACTAAAATATTGGAATAACCATTATTCATAAATGGTCTATGACATAACGTGATAGATAGTTCGTCGAGGGAGATAGGTATGAGACCCACAATATGTGTTGTCTGGATATTACGTGAAGTAAAAATGAGAGACAATCTGTTGGTCAGCGGGGAGGAGAGTATCTTTCTTGTCTGAAAGAATGACACTCTCTAAAAATGCAATACTTTAGTAATCTATATGGAAGATTGATTTTTATCTTAATGTGTCCTGAGTGGCATTTTTGAACATAAATGTTTGTCTGTAGAGCATTATTTGAAGAACACACATATATGAGTATGACTGTTAAATGTCACGGTCCATAAGAGTTGGATACTCTCCAATAAACTCATGAAAAAGTTTTGAAGTATGACATATAACCTCCACCCGCGGGTAAGTCCTCGCTAACCTAGTATCAGTCAAAACTTTGTGTGAAACTAACTTTGCATAAAACTTAGAGTTCAACATGTAGTCCATTGTTCAAATTGTAAACTAATGTTGGATAAAATTATAGGTGTAAGATTAACAGAACAGTCTCCGCCGAAGTACTGGTATAAAGATAAGGTTTTGAAACCATAGGCAGACTCGTTGTGTCTATTGGATATGGTTGGGGATAGTTGAAATTATTGGGTATAACACATTATTCTTTTAACATAATTTATAATAAAAAAATCCCAGAGACCCACATGGTTCATTCATGCATGTCAAGAGGTTTAACTTGAAGAGAATTAGACCAATATATAAGATTGGCTCGTCTACCACTAGTAAGAACACGAACACGCGCGCACCTCCTCTTCTTCCCACCTCTCCATGTGTTGCATCGTGCGCGCGTCAACTTTCATGAATGAACTGAGGAGAGTTAAGACTTACCCCACATGTATGCGTTGTATTTCTGTTTGTTGCGCAAGGCCGAAGTCAAACATTTTTGTTTGCAATCCAAAAAGTTGGAAAAAATTATCAGACTGTTCGTTTTTTGCGCCGACTATGACTTATTTATAAAGAGTTTTATTTTCCCACATAGTTGTACGCTTCACATCATACATATGAGACTGCCTTCTGATTCCTAAGCTTTGTTGCGTCGCACATGTTTTTGCTACACCCCGCCTCCCCAGTGTGCACACAACGAGACATGACATTATGCCTCTGTAACCCCGCCTCCTGTATTCCTGTACGGGAGAACGGCGTTCAAATTTTTATGGAACACCCTTTCACAACTAGTGCGTTCTTCTCCGACACTCAGCTACAAACGAGTACTTTTCAAGACGACTATTTCCTGACATCGACACGTGCCTCTTCAACATGGCTGTTAAGAATGACAACATCAGAACACATCGGCTCTGGTGCACCGTATGTCGGCTTTGGATACTAGGACTATCGTTTTTCCCCGTGTCAATACGCATGAACAGCTAACTGGTGGAGGCTGAGGTACTTGCAGCACTATTCCAAATGGCCCCGTCAAAAGCCCCAGGAGTGGATGGGTTCACGGCGGGTTTCTTTCAGCGTCACTGGAATCTGGTGAGGCATGATCTTGTGTTAGCTATTCTGGACTTTCTGAATGGTGGCGAGTTACCGGTGGTATTAAATGACACGTCTACCACACTTATTCCCAAGGTACGACACCCGCAGTCTATTCGTCAATACCGGCCTATTTCTTTATGCCCTGTTATTTATAAAATTGCATCAAAGGCAATTACTAGCCGGCTAAGGAAGTACATGGATATTATTATTGGTGAAGAACAAACTGCGTTTGTCCCTGGTCGTTTGATAACGGATAACGTCCTTGTTGCTTTTGAGAGTGTTCACGCCATGAGGAAACGGAAGAAAGGGAAAAACTTCTCCTGTGCGGTGAAACTAGATATGATGAAAGCCTATGACCGAGTTGAGTGGCATTATTTGGAGGCTATTCTTCTTCGACTTGGTTTTGGTATGGAGTTTGTGCGCCTAATAATGAAGTGTGTCACATCGGTCCGATTCTCTGTTCGTGTTAATGGAGAGTTGCTCCCCTATTTTACACCATCGAGAGGGCTTCAAGGCGATCCAATCTCACCCTACCTGTTCTTGATGTGTGGTGAAGGTCTAACATCGCTGCTAAATTTCTTTAGTGGGAATTATATTGACAGGGGGATTCGAGTTTCTTATAGGTCGCCATGGGTGAACCATCTCTTGTTTGCCGATGATAGCCTAATTTTCATTAGTGCATGTGAGCAAAGTGCTGGTCGTTTGAACAATATTCTGAATATCTATGCAGAATGCTCTGGGCAGTGTGTTAACAGAGAAAAAGTTCCATTTTCTTCACTCCTAATACCCCTGTGCAACAACGTCAGTTGATGAAACAAAAACTTGGTATTGGAGTGGAAGCTTTCAGTGGCATGTATCTTGGTTTACCAATGGCTGTCGGTCGTATTACCAGTGGTACCTTTGATCATATTGGTGATCGATCGAAGGGGAAGATGAATGGTTGGTCGGAAAAGAACTTAGCGTGTGCAGGAAGAGAAATACTTCTCAAATCCATGATTCAGGCCATCCCAACCTTCAGTATGAGTTGCTTCCGTCTGACCAAGAAAGTTTGTAAAATCCTGAGATCAGACATGGCAAAGTTTTGGTGGAGTAGCTCCCTGGATAAAAGATCAATGCATTGGCTGTCTTGGAGTGCACTCGCATCACCCAAGGCTGAGGGCGTAATGGGTTTTCGTGAACTTGAAATGTTTAACTTAGCGCTTCTTGGCAAACACGGCTGGAGGTTCATGGAGTCTCCTAATACGTTGTGTGCTAGGGTGATGAAGAGTCGATATTTCCCAAATGTCAACTTTATGCAGGCCACTGTTCCGAAGATGGCCTCAACGATCTGGCGGGCGATAGTGGCAGGGCGAGCTGCGCTTGAGACAGGGTTGATCAAGCGAGTCGGCAATGGCTCCTCTATTTCTGTTTGGGAGGACAAGTGGATCCCATCGGCAGTTAACTTCTCTCCATTGTATAAACCTGCAAATTCAACAATTATTAAAGTTGAAAGAACAAACTATGCCGAGATGTCGCTTAGAGGGGGGGGGGTGAATAGGCGATTAAACTTTTCCGGTTTAAGGCTTGATAATTGCGGAATAAAACTATGTGTTTAAATTAACAAGCCAACAACGTAATATACTAGGCTCACCTATGTGCACCAACAACTTATGCTAAGCAAGGCAAGCAACAAGGTGATAGCAAGATATAAAACTTTAAGCACGAAGGCTATCACAATGTAAATTGCATAAGTAAATAGCTTGGGTATAGAAATAACCGAGGCACGCAGAGATGAGGATGTATTCCCGAGTTCCTCCTTGTTAAGTGAGTACGTCTCGTTGGAGGGGTGTGAGCTCACCACAAGAGGCCTACTGAAGATGCCACAAAGGCCTCACCCTATTCTTCGATGAACCGCACCCAAGGGTTTGGTTCACCTTCCACTATCGGAATCCTTCAAGGCGGAATCCGGAGCCTTTACACCTTTCTTGGGGCACACACCCACAACTCAATTGGGGGCTCCCAAATCTTGCCGAAGCTTCACAACTCGAAGGCTTCGCGGCACACCAAACCGTCTAGGGTACACAATGCACCCAAGAGGCACAAGCTCTTGGGAACACAATGCACCCAAGAGTAACAAGCTTCTCAACTTCGATCCCACGAATCTTCGTGAAGAGCACAACCCGATGCAACTAATGCAAAAGGCAAGAACACACCAAGTGGTCAAATCCTTCTCTCTAAAATCCAACCAAAGCAACTAATGCTATGGAGGGATTTAGGAGGAAGAACAAAGAGGAGAAACACTAAGAACTCCAAAATCTAGATTTACTAGGTTCCCCTCACTTAGAGGAAGAATGGATTGGTGGAATGCTAGATCTAGATCTCCTCTCTTGTTTCCCTAAAAATGGGCAAGAATCATTGGAGGGAAGTGGAGGAATCAAGCTCTCAAAATGTGCAACAATAGAGGAGAGAGAGAGAGCAAAGGGTTCAAAAGATTTTAGAAAAACATTGGGGAAGAAAGCCCCTTAAATAGGTGCCCTGAGAATCTGGCCGTTGGGCTCAGATTCGCACAGGGTCGGTAGTACCGGAAAAAAGCCCGGTAGTACCGATTGACCCTGTACTACCGGAAGAACTTCCGGGGTGAAATTCCGGACCCCCTCCAGAGAGAAAAACGCAAAACGACTTAACCAAAATTTTCCTAGATCGGATATTCCGGACCAAGGACCGGAATTTCCGCCCCCCGGAAATTTTCGGAGCAAAGCTCCGGTGCAAAGATCCGGAACCCCTCTAGAGAGAAAACACGAAAACGACTTAGCCAAATTTTCCTGGAACCGGAACTTCCGGACCAAGGACCAGTACTTCCAGTAAAAGGCCCGGTAGTACCGATTGACCCGGTACTACCGGAAGAACTTCCGGGCCACTTCTGGAAAAAGACAGAAGCTTAAAAATTTAAGAGGAAGTGGCCTCAGTACTAGGCCCGGTACTACCGGCCATGGGCCGGCCGGTACTACCGGCTAGTACCTCGGTACTACCGGTCACAGAAAAACAGCAGAACCCCCGGTACGAGAAATATCATAACTTAATCATCCGGACTCCGTTTTCGATGATCTTGGGCTCGTTAGATTCACAATGAAAAGTTCTACAAGATAATGCAGAGAAACATCATAGTCCATCATTTGAGGATAAAACCAAATGTAGAAAGGTAAACCTTCTCATTTGCAAACCGGAAAAGCCGAATCTTTTGCAATTGAAGTCCGAATGAAGTAAAACCAATTTTGTTGGAAAGAGGACGACAAAAGCTACCCTTGGAAATGACAAACAATCAATGGAGATTTTGCAAAGAAAAAGGAAGAGAGAAATCTTCCGCACTGATGAACCGGCAAAATCTCCAATACCGAAAACGCAATAGAAGATGCATATGAAAACCGTTTTCGGTGAACTTAGCCTTGTCATGACAAAGCACGACAAGCACCAAGACCACACCACGATAAGAGACAAATAAGAACCAATAAAGATGATTGCATGGATGAAAAGGTTTGTGCTCTCTACGACGATACGATCATGATATTCGGTCGAGAGCCCCTCTTGATAGTACGGCTATCTATCCTATAACCCGGTCTCTCCACTAACAACATGAGACCGGTAAAATAGAAAGTCTATCAAGATCATACCTTTGCCTTGCGCTTAATCCACTTGAGGTCGATGAATATGATCTTCATCTCCTCAAGACGCACCACCTTTCTCGATTGCGCTTTGCTTGGTAAAGATTCACATGTTGCTCCCCCATACACTAATATGGGAGAAGCACTCTTCGACATATCTTCACTTGGCCTTTAAGTTGATGACGATCACCAAGACGCCATCCTCCACGAGCCACATAGGATCCTTCACTTCATTCATGCTCATGGAGAAATACCTTGAGTGTTGATCAACTTGCACTTAGCCTTGATCAACATATAGCTTCTTCCCGTAGCCTTGACTCCAAAAAATGGAGATCAAGCAAAGCAAATGGACACACCTACAAGTAGCTCAATACAAACATTAGTCCATAGGGATTGTCATTAATTACCAAAACCACACATGTGGAAAACCATGCACTTTCAAAAGTGGATGAGCTTATTGATGCTAGCATTGGGAAGTTGCGGACTGATCTTGTTAGATCATCCTTCTCGAGACTGGATGCAGATGCAATCTTGACTATCCCTCTCCGGCGTGAAGGTGGGGATGATTCTTTTGCTTGGGCCTTTGAAAATTCAGGCCTCTACACTGTAAAATCGGCGTACCGTTCTCTTGTGAACCAAAAAAGGAGCGCTGCTCCTGAAGAAGGGACGGTGACCAGCACCTCACAGACAGACAAACAGATGTGGAGTACTCTCTGGAAACTCAAAGTTATGCCCAAGGTTAGGGTTTTTTGGTGGCGGGTTGTTAGGGGTATCTTGCCGGATGAAGCTACCCTGCGAAGACGACACGTAAAACCTACTAGTATATGCAATATATGCTTAGCGGAAGAGGAAGATTTGATGCATGCCTTAATGCATTGTTCTCATGCAAAGCGTTTTTGGGATGAAGCACATGCATTGTTTGATTTCCGGTTGCCGAGGCTACATCCACGCACTTGGTCACGGGATATTTTATGTGATGAACTCTTCACCGAGTTGGAGAGATCGAAGATTATCTCTGTTATGTGGGCTGTTTGGCAATCAAGGAATCGCTGGACACATGACTCTTTACCATGGGATCCGGGGTTAGCGGTGAGACGGATCCGTGAAGATCTAGCAATTCTGGAGATTCCAATGGCAACGGCTACTGTGTTGCCTGGGCATGGATGGTATCCGCCTGACCAGGGTGTCATCAAGATTAATACTGATGGTGCTATAAACTCAGAGGCGGGTATGGCCGGGGCAGGTGGTGTTGCTCGTTCCGTCAATGGCCTAATGGGAGCTTGGTGCAAGCCCCATCCGGGAATGACGGACCCTGCAATTGCTGAAGCTGAAGCCATGCGGGATGGAGTCCTCTTTGCAAAACTAAGAGGATTCTCGCATGTGATCATGGAATCGGACTGTCTAGAGATTGTCAATCTCTAGAAATCTAGACACAACTCAAGTTCGATTGTGGCTCCTATCCTGTTAGATATTGGAGAGCTTGCTTCTACTTTCAATTATTTTGATGTTGTTCATGTTAGTAGAACTGCCAACCTACCGGCCCATCTTTGTGCAAAGCGTGCTTGTACGCTGATGGTCACCGATAGTTGGCTAGGAACCGTACCTCCATTCCTAGTCTCTAGCCTGTTGGCAGACGACTCAAGGAGTGATATGTTTGAATAAAGCTCTCAATACTCCCCGCAAAAAAAGCTAACTGGTGGGCAAGTCAAGCAAAATAGGACACGGAAAAAACCCTAGCCTCCTGCGTCGCTCCCGCGAGCGACCGGGGGCTCCCCTGCGCCGCCGCCGTCCTCTCCTCCCTAACCTCCCCTCCTTGTCCTCGCCACCGCCAGAGGGCGCTGCCGGGTGAAGGCCGGTCGGCGTCGGCGGCGGCGGGGCTTTCTTCCCCCTTGCGCCGAGGTGGTGACGCGGGCTGCAGCGGCCGGCGGGGGCGCTGCTTTAGGCGTGGGGAGCAGCGGCGTGGCGGCGGCCTCTTACTCGGCGGCGGGTGTTCGTGGCGGCGGCACGGTGGCTGCGCGGTGATTGGGCGGAGCGGGGCGACTCGTGGTGGCCGGGATCAACTCGATGGAGCACGAGTCTGGCCCCTGACGGCCATGGAAGGGATGGAAGGAGGTGATGCGCTCAAGCTGCTGACACAACGGAGGGTGGGGCTGCAGCACGAGCTCTGCACGTTGCGGGCTTGCAGGCCCAGATCTGGGCCCATCCGGGCCCGATCTGGGTCGGGCGGGCCCCGGCCAGATTTCATGTCTGCCAGGCGGCAGACGGCTGTATGCACCTACCGGGGATCGACGACAGAGCAGTGGAGCCGCGGAGATCTCGACTGGCATGTCGTGGAAGGACGCGAGGGCGGCGCCCCTCACCGGAGCTGGAGGTGGCAATGTAAGAGATGACCAATAAGCTCATGGATGGTGGATGGCAGAGCTGGCCCTGCGTGGGTTTCAGGGGCTCCTAGCACGCCTGGGAGCCCATCCCCTGGCCATGTGTGGCTGGGGTGTCGGATCCGGCCAGGGGGGCTAGATCTGATGTCTACCTAGCAGTTCGCTGCGGGCTTGACCGGTGGACACTCGTCCTGCCTGTTAAGCCCCCGCTGTCTGAGAGCTGGTTGGCTGGCTCGAACCTTCCTCGTTTGCTCAGGCGGTCTTGTCGTCGTGGCGACTGCTGCGTCATGGGTGGGAGATCTTGGATGCCGGGGCGGCGGCCCTAGGTGGCGGGTCACTTGGGGGCTCTCCGGCGAGCACCATGATGACGGTGGTGGCTGCGGCTGTTGGTCACGTGGACGGCAATGGTAGCAGCGGTGGGTGGCTCGGACACGTCTGTGCCCAGATCTGGCGTTGGATGTCTGCTCTTATCGCGTGCGCCCATCAGCCCTCTTTGTGTCACGGGGGAGTTACCGAGCGAAAGCCCCATGCTTCGACATTGACGACGGCGACGCCCACGGGTGCCACTTTCCTCTTAAGGACGTCGTCGAGGTGCTCTTTTCCGTGCCAGGGTTCCGGGTGAAAACCCCAAGTCCTTTTGGACTCGACGGCGGCGACGCTGTGCGCCGTTACCCTCCTGAGCGCGCTATCGTGGAGCTCAGGTGCCCGAGGGCATGGCGTGGAGTGTTCAGTCATCCCGGAGTGCTTGCTCGGCTTCGTAGTCGCGTTGTTTTTCGCCTCTCGGCGTTTTTCGATGTGTCTTCGGTTGTCTTTTCTAGGGATCTGCTTTGTAAGAGGGCTACCTCACTACCTTGTATTGTTCGGCCGTGTTGGCTTTATTTATAAAGCGGGACGAAAGCCTATTTTGAGAGGACTATCGTTTTCTATCCTATTTACCAGATCAAATCTATAGTTATATGAGTTCTTTGTTTAATCCAATTTTCACGACTGTTTTGATTATCCTTTTTTATTTTTCATATTTATGGATTAAATCTTATAAAAAAATTCTTATATATATTCAAAAATTTATATGTAAAAAAAACTCTACAGGCAAGTGATGATTCGATTGCTTGACACGGCATCTCCCTCTATTTTGTTATATAAATCGCTAGCAACTCAAGTCTCAGTTCATACTCTTTTAGTCGCGAGTCTCCATTCTTCTCCGGAGAAAATACATGGAAAATTTCCCCAATCCACACGGGATTATAATCAGAGTCCATCTCACCAACTGCTGGATATGCCACAGTACATAACGTGTTGAACTGTACGCGGAAACAGATTTAGCTGGTCAATTCCTTGTGTTTTTTATGTGTACTAGTAAAAACGACAGTTATTGTTCCTTACCAACCATTAGTTCAACACACACACTCACTCAATCTGCTAATGTCACAGTTCTGCAGGGTGTGCATACGCATATTATTATAGTTGAAAGAGCTTGAGCCACATTTTAAACTACCTGGCAGTATATTAATCGACTAGGAAATGTCTAGTCGCCATATGCTTTTGTTTTTCCGCTAGTTGATTCATGTATCGACCCTATGCACCTATAATTTGTAATTTTTGATATTTGAACAAAATAATAAAAGACTATGTGCATCTAAGAATGCAGAGGCCAGAGATTCACCCCCTTTTCGAAAGAAAAAAACTATTTGATGGTCTGTCCATGACAATATTAAATAAGAAAATGAAGATCAGCGGCGGAGTTTCGCCAAGTTCACGCCGGTGCTGAGTTGGTGGGTGGAGACTCGTTAAATATTTTATTTATTTTTAAATTTCATGGGTGTGATACCTTCTTACATAACAATTTGTTTACTTTTGTTCTTCCCCAGTGACAAGTTGCTGCACTTTCATACATAACGTTGACACCATTAGAAGTTGGTACTTGGTCGCGTTAGGTGCAAATAAGTAGTCGATCGCCTCTGATTTTCTTCTCACCAACAAAATGTAGATACTACTCATCAATCGAGATCATCCACCATCTACTCCTACTTTCTATATAATATTGTGAATGTGGTCTTGTGATCTACAGGGAGTCAGCAATGAAAAGATATGACGATGTTTTTCTGGTCGACCCTGCAGGCCGCGTCTGACAACAGCCGCGACATTGGTCTTTGGGTGAATTCTTGGGGATGGAAGACTATGTCATTGAGATTCACTGGTTCACTTCATAAGACGATGTACCCACGTACCTTCCTCGTTATGATTGTAGAATGCGCAGTTCACCATGAAAATAAGACACGCTAGGTGAATGTTTGAGATATTTTTTTCTTTTTTCTTAGTCTTGCATTGTGAGCATTGTGGGCTGTGTGCATCCTCGGAGCTTTGTCATTGAATTTGAGCCGTTATAGATGCCAGGTTTCGGGTGTGTTTGGCACCTCAATATTTTTAAACTATTCTCACAATGCTATGGTTTTTAAATATGCTATAGTTTGAAATACTTGAGGTGTCTGACTTTAATAAATATTGCAGTTTTAAAAACCAAAGCATGTCTAAAACTGTGGGTTTTTATAAAGTATTGGAGAAAGAGGCCAGACACTCTTTATTCTAAAACTGAGAAAGAAGAAAACCAATGGTATTTGTTCGCCGGGCGCTAGAATACTTTGGTTTAAAATACTACTTTAGTTTGGAAAATACTTGCTATCAAACGGAGCCTTTATTTATATGTTTCAGCTTGATTGCTTTAGAAAATTACGCATCTCTAAAGAGAAAAATACATATCCATGTAGCTTGTTAGCCGTTTTAAATGTTTCACGAAATAGTTTGCATATATACCCTGAAAGGAATAATTAATTTAAAGAAACAAACATGTATTCGGTCGCTCAACTACAGACTGAGTTCATTTTTGGTCTATAAACCAAAACACATATGTTCAGTCCTTTTAAACCTGGACCTGTTTAGCCTGTTAGTAGATCCGAAAAGGCGGTATATATTGTAAACCTAAAATGGCACATATTTAAATGATTGTCTGCTTATATATAGTTATATGTACTACCTACTACCTCCGTTTCACAATATAAGATGTTTTAGATGTCTCATATATTGTCTAGATTCGAACTAAAAGTAGTGTATATATACACTAAAACATGTTTAGATATATGTGTATACATGTAAATGTGAAAAAGTCCGAAACATCTTATATTGTAGAAAGGATGAAGTAAAACGGTAGCCTATTTCAGATGAATCTCAAGTGTAACAAAAAGAAATCTACTCGGTAAATAAAAAGGGAGAAACATGAGAAAACGGGTAGAAGCTTCCAATTTCCAGGAAGCGCGTTCGTTCTCCTTTTCCCTGCTAGTACCGCTATAAGCCTATAAATGCCTCCTCGCCTCGCCGTCTCCGCGTTTCCTCGTCCAACCAAAAATATTGGCACGACAGCTATTCACACTGGTCCACCGTCGACCGATCCGTCCGCCGCCACCTTCCTCCCGCCATGCCGCCCGCCAGGTGGGCTACGGCCACCTGCCTCGTACTCCTCCTCCTCCTGCTCCCGTTCGTGCCCGGTCCAGCGCGCGCCGCGACGCCGGCCAAGTCCCCGTCCTCCACCTCCTCCTCCGCCGCCGTGTTCCAGCTCCAGGGCGATGTCTATCCCACCGGGTACGCCGTCTCCTCCCTCCCTGGTCAGATTGGAGGCGAAAGTCGGATCCCTTTTTCAGTAAAAATAAATATATACTAGTATCTAAAAAGCTTCGGTTGGGTGGTTGGTTTCTTGCCAATGTGAGCCATCGATTGTCGTCTCCGTACCTCTGCGGGCGTTGGTGTTGGCCTGACCAAGCCGCCGGCACAAAGTCCAAAAATCCTTTTCACTTTGAGCTGCTTTTTAATTATATATTTGTTTATTGATCTGGAGGCAGGAATCCAGTGAACTGTTTTCAGTTTTGCAAACTCTGTTTTTTTTAACTTCTTCTACGGCCGGGTTTGTTTGTTTGTTCAATGCTGATGCTGTTTCCGTGTCTGAAAATTTTGTGTGCTGTTTCTGTGCAGTCATTACTATGTCACCATGAACATTGGGGACCCGGCGAAGCCCTACTTCCTCGACGTCGACACCGGCAGCGACCTCACCTGGCTGCAGTGCGATGCTCCCTGCCAAAGCTGCAACAAGGTACACTCGGTGCTACACGCTAATTGCCCAGAGTTGCACCGAGAATTGAAGTTCTTGGTCCTGAGTTTTGCATGATTCTAACTCCGTTGATGTGAACAATTTGGATTTCTTCATGCACCAAGCATTTCAGTATTCAGCCTCACAGGCTTTTTTCTATTTTCAGTGAATTTTGAACAAGAATTAGTCTCTGCTTCTTCTGTATTATAAAAGTACCATGTACTAAACTTTCAGATACTCTTTCTCAAACATGTACCAACTCTAACTTACTATTCCTGTTCAATATTGTGATGTTTTTCATCAAAATATATTAGCTTGATTTTTCCTTCCTTGGTCTGCATCAAAGGCCTAGATAATACCAATCTACTGTTAGCTTAACTCTAGTCCTTGATTCGGTACCAAATGCAGGCCTATGTTTTCTCTTTTCCCCAAGGTTTTGTGCTTAATGTTCTTCCTGATGGTTGTTGCAGGTGCCACACCCACTGTACAAGCCAACGAAGAACAAGATTGTTCCCTGTGCATCATCAGCCTGCACTACACTGCACAGCGCACAGAGCCCTAACAAGAAATGTGCTGTACCGCAGCAATGCGATTACCAGATCAAGTACACGGACAGCGCATCTTCACTCGGCGTGCTTGTTGCCGACAACTTCACGCTGGCCCTGAGGAATTCATCCACCGTCCGTGCAAATCTCACCTTTGGGTAATATACACCAAGTTCTGATACATTGGCTTAGTAGTGGTGATTGAATTCAGTTGTTGATATTTAATTGCTTATTTTTTGTGCAGCTGTGGGTATGACCAGCAAGTGGGGAAGAATGGCGCGGCACAGGTGGGGACAGACGGCTTGCTTGGGCTTGGGAAGGGGTCTATTAGCCTGCTCTCGCAGCTGAAGGAGCAAGGGATAACCAAGAATGTCTTTGGCCATTGCCTCAGTACGAACGGAGGAGGATTCCTCTTCTTTGGGGACGATGTCGTACCCACTTCACGTGCAACTTGGGTGCCCATGGTTCGTAGCACATCTGGGTAAGAATATATTATTCTTCACATTTTGAGTAATAGGCTAAGTGAACTTCTGCGATTTGTTAACAAATGCAAATCGTGTATTTGTTCCGAGTATAAGAGCCGGGCTACCTTGGTGTTTAGTTTAGTTCTTGATCACCAGTGATATGGCGGGAGCACCTAAATGACTTGGTGTGGTTCTTCAAACAACATGTCGGCATAGAAACCAATAAATTTTAGGTTACTTCTATGTTCTTGTGCTTTTCAGTTCCACAAGGGTAAACCTTTTTGCATCAATTTGACATGACAACTCACTCGTAATTCTCCCATGCAGAAGATTGCTACTTAGTTGAATGTTTCCAGTCTATGATTAAGCACTGAAAATCTTAGTTTCATTCTTCTTAAAAAAACGTTTTAAAAGAACTTAGCTTCAGTCTGTTGAAGTACATCAGAGAAAGGGTATAGTTTGTGCTTGTTAAAACATGTTAACTCAGAGTCATCACATAAATTGAGTGCCTATTACTTAGGATTTACATAATTAGATTCTATAAATTCTGTATATTAAGGTTACAGTAACACTTTATTTTATGATTTCACACATAATACAACATTTTGGTTTCAGGAATTACTACTCACCAGGCTCAGGTACACTGTACTTTGATCGACGTTCGCTAGGCGTTAAGCCCATGGAGGTGGTATTTGACAGCGGCAGCACCTATACGTACTTTACTGCCCAGCCATACCAAGCGACTGTTTCCGCGGTAGATTTAAACCTCAATCCATTCTAAATGCCATGAATTTTAAGAAACAAACAGTGAACTAATCAGATGCTTGTCTTGCAGCTCAAAACTAGCCTCAGCAAGTCACTTAAACAAGTGTCAGACCCCAGTCTGCCTCTTTGCTGGAAAGGACAGAAGGTGTTCAAATCATTGTCTGATGTCAAGAAGGATTTCAAATCACTATTTTTGAGCTTTGCGAAGAATTCTGTCATGGAGATCCCTCCTGAAAACTACCTCATTGTCACTGTAAACATTCGATAACCAAGCGCACAGTAATTTTTTACCAAATATTTTACTGAAGAAGTGAAGGCTAATATATCCTCATTCTTTTGTGCCAGAAAAACGGGAATGTGTGCTTGGGGATCCTTGATGGTTCGGCGGCTAAACTGAATTTCAACATAATCGGAGGTACATAATTCTTACATGCAGTAATTTGTCTCTGTAATTAGGATATCGCGTGTCTTCTTGTAATAATTGCTGTTCTTCTGTTCTGTAGACATCACGATGCAGGATCAGATGATAATTTATGATAATGAGAGAGGGCAGCTTGGGTGGATCCGTGGATCATGCAGTAGAAGCACTAAGTCTACTATGTTTTCCTTTCCATGACCATTTTTCAGATTTGAACCATTAACCTATCCATTTAAATACTGGTTGCACCTCAAGCAATGAAGAATGTCAGCTCTTTCCATCCAAATAAAGTATGTAGTGTATCAACGTGGGCCTGAGGAAAGTAAGGCAGAAGAGAGAGAAGGATGAAAATGCAGTGCAGGCAGATAGAAGTTACTAACGTGTATGCTCCTCCTGTTCATAATGAAATGGAGTTTATATTTGATATGCCATACTTGAAGCTCTAAAAAGTTAATCTGCAAATATTTGATTCATGCATGCTTTAAATTGTTGCAGAACTGAATGCTGCCCATATGCAGGTAATGAACAACCTAAATAAAATGCTGATTTCTGATTGATTTGCTACAGTAATGTTATATGCACACGCGGGAGTCTGCAACTAACTGGGTATAGAATGTTCAGATCAAACCTGAGAATTTACACATGCTGACCTTTAGGTTTTGGATGACAATTTCTCACATTAGATTCAAATCATTTCGGTTGTGTTATCATCACACAGCCCCTTACAAGATTCTACGGATTAAAAAGTTGCAAAATAACAAGATACTAAATGAAGCTTGCACCGATTACCCTTGACTGTGGTTTAGCTATTCCTTAGTCGGACCAACAACAGAAATACTGCATCTCCAGCTACAATGTGACAGTGCCAACTATGTACCAGTTTTTCTGATGACATGTGCTAAACATTGTAGACATTCAAACTACTCCTATGAAAACTCCATATAAAATGGTAAGTGCATGCTGTTGTAACCGTGTGTAATAATTACCTATTAGGTTGCTGTAGGAAATAACTAGCTGTAGCTAGCTTAGCATATTATCTCTCCCTTATGTTATTGTTTCAAATAATTGTTTGTTCATGGAGCAGAGCTTGAAACCATCTTTTCATCACTACATTTTTATTGCAGTGTAAAACTATATATCCTTTCAATGTGAATATAACCGAGGAAAGTGAAAATTGACTGAGAAAGGGAGAATCTTTCTAACCAAGAATTATTCTAGGTGAATTACTACAGTTATTGCAAAACACTAGAAATATAGTCTTAACTATCTAGCTGAATGCCAGTGATTGCCATCCAAATAAAGTCTAGAACTGAAATACACTGGATCAGGCAGGTAACATTGTGAGTAGGCCTTCAGTGCTGCCGTTCATATTATGACTCTAGTCTGAAGTGTGAGTAGTACACTGAAATTGCATTCTTTTCAACATTTGTGTTCCTTCTCAAGTATGAAACTTGCAATAAGAAATCCTGATTGCCGACTTATGATGCACAGATACTAATGCTTATGAACACACATGTGAGTCTGCAACTAACTGGGTATAGAGTGTTCAGATAAAACATGGACAAATTACACTTTGGACATGCTGAGCTTTAGCCTTGACATTTGATGTCTCACTTTTTATTCAAATCATAGCATGAGTTGTGTGATGGTCACTTGCAAAAAGTTGCACCGATGAATCAAAAATCCATGATAAGAAATCATATACTGTTGTTTATTTATTTATACTTTAAACGTTGACAGAGTAAAATGCAGTCTCCTAGCAAGGATCATGTGAGATTGTGATTGACAAAATATTACTGATCTATCTCATGGCACTTCATAACTTCAAAACCCTGTAGTCATTTTACTTCAATTTTCACATGAGTACGGAAACCAAAATTCTTTATTGAATGGAATATTGGAAAGAACCATTCTGTTGTGTTGTGTGCTGTAAATAGCCTTGTCAGTTGTGATAAGAAATTAGTTGCAAGAGTGTCAGTTGTCAGTTCATGTGTCGTATTGTCCTTTTCACGGTATGGTGCATGATTCCTTATGCTCCTAGTTCCAAATAATTGTTGCTTGATGGAGTGGAGATTGAAACCGTCTTCCTTATTTGCCTTATCTATTTTGTGCTTTCCATAATGAGTGTATGTACATATTTTCCAATGCAATACAGTTTATCTTTTTGTTGTGTGCATAATTGAGGAATGTATGCTTAAAATATAACCGATACAGAAATAAGAACATTCTAGGAGAGTTGATTCTCTCTTTCACAGTTATCTTACTAGAAATAAACCATGGTTTATCATATGTAGTTCATGCACACTTTAATATATATGTCACACAATCAAAGAATATCTGCACAATTAATGAATTTCGGTAGTAAACATATGTCTATATGCACATATCTGGAAGTTACATTGCATATATGTGTGGCATACATCTATGTAGATCAAAATAAGTTAGCTTTCTCTAATTTCTGATGTAAAAACTTTTGCTGAAAAAAATGTGATGCTACGTTACTTTACTACACATGTATCATTCGGCATGCCATCCTTTTTCCCCCCTGAGAAACGCCATCCTTTATTTGAAATGTATCTTCTATACAGTATGTTGTGGGAAATGTTAAAGTCATTTAGCAACTCACCAAGTCGTTTCATGATGTCTGCTTCCTTGTCTTTCTAATTTCCAAGTAACTATTACTCGATGGCGGAGATTGAAACCGTATTCCTTGTGTTGCTTATCTATTTTTGTGTTTTTTACAATGAGTGTTGGTACATATTTTGCAATGTAACTTTTCATCCTTTTGTTGTGAGCATAACTGAAGAAAGCTGCTTCAAAATTGACCGGAACAAAAATGATAACAGTCTGGGGAAATTGATTATTCTTTTATGGTTATCTTACTAGAAATCCATGATAAGAAGTCATATACTGTTGTTCAATTATTTATACTTTAAACATTGACAGAGTAAAATGCAGTCTCCTAGCAAGGATTATGTAAGATTGTGATTGACAAAATATTACTGATCTATCTCATGGCTCTTCATATCTTCTAAACCTTGTAGTCATTTTACTTCAATTTTCACATGAGTACGGAAACCAAAATTCTGTATTGAATGGAATATTGGAATAACCATTCTGTTGTGTTGTGTGCTGTAAATAGCCTTGTCAGTTGTGATAAGACATTAGTTGCATCAGTGTCAGTTGTCAGTTCATGTGCTATTGTCTTTTTCACGGTATGGTGCATGATTCCTTATCCTCCTAGTTCCAAATAGTTGTTGCTTGATGGAGTGGAGATTGAAACCGTTTTCCTTATTTGCATTATCTATTTCTGTGCTTTCCACAATGAGTGTATGTACATATTTTCCAATATAATGCAGTTTATCCTTTTGTTGTGTGCATAATTGAGGAAAGTGTGCCCAAAACAGACCAATACAGAAATAAGAACATTCTAGGAGAGTTCATTCTCTCTTTCACGGTTATCTTACTAGAAATAAACCACGGTTTCCATATGTAGTTCATGCACACTTTAATATATTCACACAATCAAAGAATATATGCAGTCAATATATGCCAATATGCACATACTGGAAGTCACATTGAATATATGTGTGTTATCTACATCTAAGTAGATCAAAATAAGTTAGCTTTTTCTAGATTCCGATGTAAAAACTTTTGCTGAAAAAAATGTGATGCTACGTTACTTTACTAGACACGTATCATTTGGCATGCCATCCTCTCTTATTTTTCTGAGAAACGACATACTCCTACCTCATTTGAAATGTATCTTCTATACAGTATGTTGTGGGAAATGTTAAATTCATTTAGCAACTCAGCCAAGTCGTTTCATGATGCATGCTTCCTTGTCTTTCTAATTTCAAATAATTATTGCTTGATGGAGCGGAGATTGAAACCGCCTTCCTTGGGTTACTTATCTATTGTTGTGCTTTCTACAATGAGTGTTGGTACATATTTTGCAATGTAATTATTTATCCTTTTGTTGTGAACATAATTGAAGATAGTGTGCTTCAAAATTGACCGAAACAGAAATGAGAACATTATGGGAAAATTGACTATTCGTTTATGGTTATCTTACTAGAAATAAACCACTATGTTTCTTCATGCACACTTTAATACTTCCATTCAATATTATAAGACCTTTTAGTTTTTTTTCGAAAATGCACATATCTAAACTATTTTAGTGCGTAGATTCACTCATTTTAGTATGTTTTAGTCTATATTAAATATCTAAAATATCTTATAATAGTGAACAGAGGGAGTATATATGTTCACACAATTAAATAATTTTTGCAGAAATATATTCTTACTACGTAGGAAGCGCGGCTTGCCGCGGACTTGCCCACCTAACGGCTGGCAAATCGTAAAGAGCAAATGAACTGTAATTCATATTGTATTGAAAGTGACCAACACACATAACATATAACTTACAAAAATAGATTTAATATGTGGGCAGCACCAAATTGTATTAAAGCAGATAAGACATAGTGCAATATAAGATAGTACAATGCAATAATTTGACAATCACGAATTCGACAATCGTTGTCTTGGTGATATGGTTGCGGACATTTGCGCGACCGGAGCGGAGCCGCCTCGACGACATTGAGAGCTCCACAGCTTGGTTGGATCGCATCTTGTGGGAGGACTGACCTTCTCCATCAGAGGGGGCGGGAGGCTCCACTATGAAGGACCGAGTGGGGTCTTCTTCGCGCTCACCGTCGGTAGGCATACTCCTTGGAAGGGTTGATGTAGAACCGACCAATATGGTTGTCGACGCACTGCTCAGTGGGGTTGGTGTAGATCCGATTTGTATGACGTGTGCACCCCCTATCTGGTGTGCCAACTGTCGATTGATGGTTTTTATGATCCCATGTCAATCTCACTTCTGAGGATCGCAAGAGAGTTTATTTGTTCGGTAGGGGCTCGGGCCAGCAGGTTTGAATCAATATGATGATGAAGTACCCTCAGGCTTATTCATGATGTGACCACAAGATCGTACAAGAGTATTACAAATGGATCTCGACGGGTTTATAGATGCACCCGATAAGAGTTGGAGTCAGTGGTGGAGCTAGGGGGACTGGCAGGTGCCCTGCCCCCCCCCCCCCCCTATGCCATGGAGCAGCAAGTTTTTTTTATGCATAATGCTACTTTTGACACAATTTTAGGAGAAAAATCCCATGTTTGGCCCCCTCTAATCAAGAATTAGCATGTTTGGCCCCAAATAATGTCCAATCCTCCCTCCGCCCCTGGTTGGAGTATCTAATGTTTATGGCTATGGAGACTATGAAGGCCAGAGCTTTGACTTGGGCGTAGATGGGCGTCTAGATGAACTTGTCCTCCGACAAGTCGTTCGTATGTCTTCATGTCTTGCACGTTAAGTTGATCTTGTAACATGGTTCAGTGATCCTTTGGGATCCTTTGGGAGAGTCTTCTTGTAGCACAGTAGGTTAGGTCTGCGAAGCTGGACGTGGGTCATCCGATCGAGTATGTCTTGGACATCGTAGGCTAGTAGTAGTGCAAATCCATATATCGTATGATTACGGTCCATCCCACTTGTCTCTGACAGATGACGACACAAATCAAGGTGATCTTTGATAGTGGTAGAACTTACACCTACCTGCCTAATGAGACTTAAGGGGATCGGAGGTAGGTCATCACGGTATTCTTATGTCCATAGACATAAAGCTAAGCAGAGACGACAAATGTGGAACTCATTTGGATCTTTGAGGTTAAGGCCTCTGTCGGCAAATCAGAACTATTAGAGGTGGATGATCTGAAAACTACCTCTCTGCAATTGTAAATATTTGACAACTCGATTTGAGTTATAGGAAAAACAACCTTTTTCCCGTTTCAGATTTTCCAGTTTCGGTTATTGGGAGTCTGCGGCACCCGCACATCGACGATTATTTCCCTTACGTTTTGTAGGTGGGCTTAGAACAATACCAGGAAGGTTGTGCTCCTGGTCCAGCCCAAGTATACAAGGAAGAACATCAGCAGTTGGGCGAATCCTATTTGACACTGCGTCAAATAGAGGGTCGACGTGCACATCTTTCTTTCACTTGTCAGCACATTTGGGCTGGTCCATTAAGCTGTTTCGTGCACTGCTCCACCTTTTTCTGTAGGACACCATGATCGAGAGATATTTCTTCAGCTCCTCGACATCTCTCTCAGTTCGTTCGGTTTCCTTTGTTTTTATGTTTTTTTTCTATTTCCTTTCTCCTGTTTAGATTTTTTATATATTTTTGTTTTCCGCTGCAGATGCGAATCGTGATGTGCCTTTCCTTCGTGAGAACATTTCTGTTATGGCGAATAAACTAACTTCTTCACCTCCTCAGGAATACATGTGTACTTTTTCTTTCTTTCCCTTGTTATTGTTCCTTTTTATCCTTTTTCTTTTCTATTGTTTATTTATTGTGTCCACAAATACATATTTATTTTATTTCTATTGTCAACTCTCTTATGATTATTTGAACATATTTTCCATACAACATGAATATTATTGTGCATCGTGGACAATTGTCTCGACCGCATGGACATATCGTCTGATCATTTGTTTTTCAGTTCATTCTTATTTTCGATTCACCTCTTTTAGATTTTTTTATTCATTCTTATCTTTTCATCGACTTAACTCTTTGGATCATTTTTTAGGGTTTATCGCCGTATATATTTTTGGTTCATTCTTTTCTTGTTCATCGCCATATCTATTTTGGATTTATTCTTTTATCGGTCCATCACCTTGGCAATATTCGGTTCATCGCCTTATTTTTTGGTTCATTTTTTATTTTTTGTTCATCGTCTTGGATATCTTTGGTTCTCGGTTCATTTCTTTTTCGTTCATCATTTTTTTTGGCTCATCGCCTTAAATAAATTTGGTTCACTTCTTTTCGGTTCATTGTCTTATTCTCTTTGTTTCATCGTCTTAGATAAACTCAGTCCATTATTTTTGGTTCATCATCTTAAATATATTCGGTTCATTCTTTTTTAGGTTCATCGCCATAGATAAATTCGTTTCATGTTTTCGGTCCATCGCTTTTGGATATATTCTGTTCATTCAATTTTCGGTTCATCGCTTTTAGATATCCTGTTTCATTCTTTTTGGTTAATCTCCCTATCTATCTTAGGTTTATTTCCCTATCTATTTTCGTTTCATTCTATCCACTTCATCGCCCTATCTATCTTTGCTTCTTTTTCATTAATTTTCGGTTCCTCGCTTTTAACATATCTTTGGTAATTTCTTTTTTCCATTCATGGCCCTAGATATTTATGTTCATTATTTTCGGTTCATCACCCTATCTATCTTCTTGGTTCATTTCCTTTTGGTTTATCGGCTTATTTTTTCGGTTTATCGTCTTAGATAAACTCCGTTCATTTATTTTCTCGTTTCATCATCTTATTCTTTCCAGTTCCTTGTCTTAGATAATTTTGGTTCATTTTTTTGGTTCATCGCCTTAGATATATTTGGTTCATTCTTTTTTCAGTTCACCACCTTAGATATATTCGGTTCACCACCTTAGATATATTTGGTTCATTCTTTTAATCGCCTTAGATATATTCCGTGCATTATGTTTTTGTTTCGTTGCCTTAGACACATTTGGTTCATTCCTTTTTTCGGTACATCGTCCTAGATATCTTTGGTTTATTTTTTTCAGTTCCCTATCTATCTTTCGATTCATTTCTTTTTGGTTATCGGCTTATTTTTTTGATTCATCGCCTTAAATATTTTCTGTTCAATTTTCTTTTGTTATTTGGCTTATTAATTTTTGGTTCATTGCCTTAGATATATATGGTTCATTCTTTTTCTGCACCTTTCTTTTAGATATATTTGGTCCATCCTTTTTCGCTTCATCGCTTTTAGATATATTCAGTTCAACGCTTTTTAGATACATTCAGTTCATTATTTTTTGGTTCATCGCCCTATCTATCTTTGGGTCATTTTATTTTTGGTTCGTCTCTTTTAGATATCTTTGGTTGATTTTTTTCGGTTCATTACCCTAGATATCTTATGTTCATTCTTTTAGGTTCATCACCCTATCTATGTTTTCGGTTCATTTGTTTTTTGATTCATCTCCTTATTATTTTTGGTTCATCGCCTTAGATAAATTCGTTTCTTTCTTTTGGGTTCATCATTTTTGGTTCACCGGTTTGTTCTTTTTCTGGTTCATCACCTTAGATAAATTCGGTTCATTATTTTTGGTCCGTAGCTTTTAGATATTTTCGATTCATTTTTTTGGTTCATGGCTTTTTAGTATCTTTCTGGTTCATTCTTTTCGTTCATGGTCCTAATTATCTTCGATTCGTCGCCCTATTTAATTTCGTTCATTCTATTTGATTCATTGCTATCTATCTCTGGTTCATTTTCTTTTCTAGTTCATCACTTTTTTTAGATATATTCGGTAAATTTCGTTTTCGGGTCATCACCCTAGATATCTTATGTTTATTCTTTCGGTTCACCACCCTATCCTTGTTTTTTCGGTCCATTTCTTTTTGCTCATCTGCTTATTCTTTTCGGTTCATCGTCTTACATAAATTTGGTTCATTTTTTTCATTTCATCTCCTTAGATATATTTGGTTCATTATTTTTCGGTTCATCGCTTTTAGATATATTCGGTTCATTCTTTTTCAGTTCGTTGCTTTTAGTAATATTCAGTAATCGTATTTTGATATATCCAGTTCATTGTCTTACATATACTCAGTTCAGTCTTTTTCGGTTCATCGCTTTGAAATATATTCAGCTCATTATTTTTCGGTTCTTTTAGTTATATTTGGTTCATCCTCATATATATTTTCGGTTTACCTCCCTATATTTTAATAATAATAAAATATGTTCGTCGCTTTTTTAGATATCTTTGGTTAATATTTTTTGTTCATCGCCCTACATATCTTATGCTTATTCTCAAGGAAAAACCTATTTAGCCAAACCTATTTAAAAAAAAAAAAGGAGCTCCCGAGCAGTTGGCCAAACCTATTTAGCCCAAGTACTCAAGGAAAAACATAAGCAGCTTTTGGCCCGACCCTTTGGTGCATCACTAGTGTCCTACTGAATTATCTGCGACCGTAGCAACTGAATTCTTTCAAGAAACGGCAATGTAAAGTTCTGTAGCGTAAATGTACTGCAGAATCATCGTCGCTACACTACAAGAACTGAATCTCTTTACCATTTTCAGTAGAAAATTAATATCAGCAACTGCTCCGACCCAAATAAACTAGCTAGAGTTTGTCAGCAGAAACGTTGCACGTCAACTGCTATCTTCCAGTGCTTTCGGTAGTACTCTAATGTGCTGCTAATGAACAGCCTAGCTTCGGAGACCAACTTGTGTGTTTAATTACTGCATGACATCTCGCCCAGTATTTCCATGGCTGGACTCAGCATTATGGCTGAAATTGATTCCGATCACAGTTACAAACAATGCACACCAGCATCAATCTACTTTAAACTAGGCTTCAGCCACCACCACCACTGCTCCTGTTGACGCGCGGCGGTTGTGGTGAGGCTCCGGTGGCACGCTGCGCCCCGTCGCCGTCCATCGTTAACAATCCTTTGTTACCAATATCCCCACTACTGCGTCAACGGATCCCATCATCTATATATATAGTGAACTCTGATTCAGGCTTTGGCATCCTGATTTTTATTCATTGTATGCCTGTAGTTTTTCTGTCATACGTGCTTGTACATGTCATAGTGGACCGTAGTAGTAGTAGTATAATTTTGTAATGTCTATGCCAACTTGCTTAATATAGCTACAAAGCAAGGCTTCGGTCAATTGCATATATACTGAGCAGTCCTTGATCATTTTTTTTTCTGTCTGTCACGGCCGGTACACTGCACCTTGCCATGGATTAACAAGCTACTACTCTCTCCGTTCCATATTACTTGATTTCTAAATGGATGTATCTAGATACAAAATACGTCTAGATACATCTATTTAGAAATCAAATAATACGGAACAGAGGGAGTAGATCACATCGATTGTTCCCTCTCATACGCTGCACTCATGGGGCCCAACGAGAGAGCGTTGATATAGGCAAGTCAATGAACTCTAGCTTACGAAAACCTTTTGTGTAGTGCAAGTTGATGCAATTAATCATAACAACGCGGAGAATACCGTGGGCCATTGGTACTGATGCTAGCTTACGGTGGTGCAGCTTACCAAAACTGGGATACCACCTTGTGTCAGCATCTTCGCATACGTATGTTTTCTGTGGTTAACTTACTATGTCACATGATCCGAGAGGTTTAAAATGAATTGTACATTTTCCTAAAGAGCTTCACGCACAAGCACGCGTATATGTGTAAATATAGTGGTGTCAATGTGTTGTGTGTGTCAAAAAGAATCATTACTACTCCATGTTAATTATAACTGAATTGGATGTATCTGTTAGTAAAACATATCTAGATATATCTGATTTATCAGATATATCTGATTTATCGACAATTAATATGGACTGAAGGCAGTTGACCGACATCTGAGGCCCTGTTTGGTTGGGCTTACTTCTGGCTTATATGTTTTTGGCTTTTGGCTTATATCATCATACAACAATGTCCATTTAAAAGCCAAAAGTCAAAGTAAAAAATCAACTATTTACGTGCTTTTATATCTTATAAGCTAAAGTCTAAAAACCAGAAATAAGCCCAACCAAACAGGGCCTGAGTAAGTTTGTGTCAACATGCTGCGGGGGCCTATGATTTACCGCCGGCCACAAGTACAAAATAACATGATTGGACCGCAAGTACAAAATAACATGCGCTACCTAGCTACCGATCGGATTCCTTATTCCTCGCTCGTGTAGTCGTGTTCACGCGGCGGCCGGCAAGATGCATCGCATCGCACACCGCCCATGGAGGGCCCACCACCGGCACGCAGCGCCTCGTCGCCGTCGACCGAACTAAAGAAAGTGGTAGCTGCTGGTGGGTCACTACGTACCTAGCTTGGTGAGCAAGAACTCGATCCTGGCGCGTTAACGGATTCCACGCACCGTTGCTAGCTACTCCGATTTCAGAGTCGATTCCACATCCGGCCTGCTAATTAAGGTGCATGCATCTGGCTGTGTAATGATTCCTCTTATAGTTTTGTACTGTAATCTTTATTTATGCCAGCTTGGTTAGGAGAAAGTCTAAAGGTTCTTCGACGTTTATTGCTAGCACTAGCAGCAACTCGTCATAAAAAGAAATGCAAAGAAAAGAAAAGGGAAACGGCAAGGAGTAGCTAGGCAGGGGCTGCCTTGGCCACCAAAAGCTCCCAAATGTGTCGACGGATTCCACCATGTCTAGTGCCCTCTGATTCATGGTACGTACGTTCATTCCCGAACATTATTTGTTCTTATTGTCTCGATTTCACTGGACATTGTGTGTGTGCCGATGTGTTTGTCTGTTTGTTTAGTTACAGGTTGAGAGGCATATCTTTAGTTACAGGTTGGACCGCAACAAGTGCCCAGCCTACGCATCGATCGACATCAAGCGCTAAGCACTGACGCACAGAGAAATTTATACTAATGCAACAGGCGGAAAAAGAAACTCGAGCGGTTCCCCTCATATGCACAGGGTCATGTTCTGATGTTCATGTGGGACATTATTACATGTAAATATCTGAGTTTGACTGCCTGCAACTGGCCGGTGGTCCGAGATTTTGTTTTCTGGGGAAATAACGATTTCATTAGTAGACAGGAAACCAACAACCAATGATACATTTACATTGTCTAAGTATGTCAAAGTTATTTGGACCGGTGCCAATACAGCATACCCCTTCTGTTCATGAACTCGGCCATAGGCTTGCATATCCATGAAGCAGTAACATTTATCAGATAGGTATATAGCGGCTGATTACGGCCTCGCTCAGTCAGCATGGACAAGCGCAGTCATGCTCCCCCATCAACAAAAGGTTCGTCCATTGGCGCCAAGTTCAGTCCGGTTTCTTCATGACATGCCAAAACCTCAAACTTCATAGCATCAGAGACCATCAGCATAGATATAGCCGCGAATTGAGAATAGCCGCAAAGATATCATCTCCAATGAAATATCAATATATACCAAATACAAAGCTTCATTTAATTTGGTAACATCAGTAGATACCTGGGTTTTCATCGAGCTTTTATCCGTTGACTTGGTTTCCGGCAAACACTACAGGAATGGCGCTCCACGCCGACGGCCAGCGGCTATGCCGACGACTTTTTGTCAGGGCCGTCGGCGTAGAGCCCACGGATACCAGCCCTCCGACTTGGCCGTCGGCGTAGAAAAAGCCCTCGGTGTATCCAAGCTACGCCGACGACCACCCTCGACATATTAAAAGCCCTCGGCGTAGGCCTCTCTACGCCGACGGCATTGCCCTCGGCATAGATATTTGGTCTATGCCGACGGCATTGCCCTCGGCATAGCTCTCTTTTGATCTATGGCTACTCACCGTTTTGATCATAACTTTTGCATTTGAAGTCGGATTTTGATGTTCTTTAGCTCGTTTCGAAGAGGATAAGGAGATCTACAACAATGTTACCGAATTGGGTTTTTCAAATTATTTTTATAAATATTATTTTTTATTTTCCAAATATCAAAAACAACTTTTTTTTGTGAAGCAAGTACACAAAATATGATGCAAAATGGCACCCATCCAATTTTCACACAAATTAGTCCATATTTAAAGGATAATACAAAAATATTAGGAATTTTCTCCCTTTCTACCAAATTTCGCACATTTAAATGACTTTATGTCGATTTTTCGAAAGTAATTCAAATTTGAACTACAAGTGTGTGATAGTTTGCTCTGAAATTTTTTCAAAAATCATTTTAAGGTACACAAGTAGTGATTATTTTATAGAACCATCCATAGTTTTGGAAAACTCGACTTCTTTCAACGGATAGCCTTGTTGACCATTTTGACCATGTTTTCGAATAACTCAAAGAAAATAAAGAAAATCTCAAAAAAAAAGAAATCCTTTGGCATGGAGTCCTCTTATGTGTACTAGTTGACAGGAAAAATTATAAACTTGATTTTTGTCAAACTTTACAAAAAAATCACTTCACAAAAAGGTCTATCATGTATAAACATATATGTGTTTCAAGTCAAACGACCAATATATGACCATTTTCGTGGCATAGTTTGTGATAATGTTCCCATATTTGGCACATATGTGTATCTTGGTATGGGCAACAATGTTACCGAACTGAGTTTTTTCAAATTATTTTTATAAATATCATTTTTCATTTTCTAAATGTAAAAAATGACTTTTTTGCGATGCAAGTACACAAATATGATGCAAAATGGCACCCATCCAATTTTCACACAAATTAGTCCATATTTAAAGGATAATACAAAAATATTAGGAATTTTCTCCCTTTCTACCAAATTTCGCACATTTAAATGACTTTATGCCGATTTTTCGAAAGTAATTCAAATTTGAACTACAAGTGTGTGATAGTTTGCTCTGAAATTTTTCCAAAAATCATTTTAATGTACACAAGTAGTGATTATTTCATAGAACCATCCATAGTTTTGGAAAACTCGACTTCTTTGAACGGATAACCTTGTTGACCATTTTGACCAAGTTTTCGAATAACACAAAGAAAATAAAGAAAATCTCAAAAAAGAAATCCTTTGGCATGGAGTCCTCTTATGTGTACTAGTTGGCAGGAAAAATTATAAACATGATTTTTTCAAACTTTATAAACAAATCACTTCACAAAAAGGTCTATCATCTATAAACATATATGGGTTTCAAGTCAAACGACCAAGATATGACTATTCTCGTGGCATAGTTTGTGATAATGTGCCCATATTTGGCACATATGTGTATCTTGGTGTGGGCAACAATGTTACCTAACTGAGTTTTCTCAAATTATTTTTATAAATATCATTTTTCATTTTCTAAATATCAAAAATGACTTTTTTTGTGAAGCAAGTACACAAAATATGATGCAAAATGGTACACATCCAATTTCACACAAATTAGTCCATATTTAAAGGATAATACAAAAATATTAGGAATTTTCTCCCTTTTTACCTAATTTCGCACATTCAAATGAATTTATGCCAATTTTTTGAAAGTAATTCAATTTTGAACTACAAGTGTGTGATAGTTTGCTCTGAAATTTTTCCAAAAATCATTTTAAGGTACACAAGTAGTGATTATTTCATAGAACCATCCATAGTTTTGGAAAAATCAAATTCTTTCAACGGATAGCCTTGTTGACCATTTTCACCATGTTTTCGAATAACTCAAAGAAAATAAAAAAAATCTCAAAAAAAAAGAAATCCTTTGGCATGGAGTCCTATTATGTGTACTAGTTGACAGGAAAAATTATAAACTTGATTTTTTTTCAAACTTTACAAAGCATCACTTCACAGAAAGGTGTACCATCTATACACATATATGGGTTTCAAGTCAAACGACCAAGATATGACCATTTTCGTGGAATAGTTGGTGATAATGTGCCCATATTTGGCACATATGTGTATCTTGGTATGTGCAACAATGTTACCGAAATGAGGTTTTACAAATTATTTTTATAAATATCATTTTTTCATTTTCTAAATGTCAAAAACAACCTTTTTTGTGAAGCAAGTACACAAAATATGATATGGATGTCATATTTGAATTCCTCTCATTTTTCTAGTCGACTTAGATATTTTATTTGTCAAATTTCGATTTACGGATTTAAAAATATGAATTATTCCATATTAAATAAAAAGAGGAAAAATAAAGTAAAATTGATTTTTATTGTTATTTATTCAAAAACTATTATTACATAATCATTGTTATTTATTCAAATAGATTTTTTTATTTAAAATTTTTAAAAGTGTAACATCATGACCCAACAGTTAATATGATTGATAGGATAATAATATCAATAAGTTCTAACATCTCATTTGATAGCTAATGTGCAAGTAACAAAAAGGTTAAGCGTGCTGGGCTGGAGCAATTTAAGGATGGGTGACCCTGTGGGAAGTTTGACCAGGGTAAGTACTTTGACCTGAGATTAAGTGTAAAATCATAGATTAAGTGTGTCTAAGTAAGTAAGAAATTTCGAAAAAGAATTTAAAAATATTAAAAAATAAAAAAGTTATTTAAAAAAAGAAATTTAAAAAATTGGAAAAAAATATGCCGACTGATTTTAATACGCCGACAGCAAATATGTCTACGCCGACGGACGTACGCCGAGGGCAGTCGTCGGCGTATCTTGTGCCGACGATCTTTCTTCCTACGCCGACGGCTAAAAGCCGTCGGCGTACCGCCTGTTCCCGTAGTTAAATAAACAACAACTCGTCCATGCCATTAAAGAAGCATAGCATATTATAGCGTTGTTTCCTTTTGTAGTCAACGATTTGTTTTCCACGGTGCACCACACCATGAAGTGAGCACGTCTGACGGCTCGACGACATCTAGAAAGTCAACACGCATATATATAACAGGGCGTCATGTGGTGTCATGTCTAATAATAACGGGGCAATTGTTCGGTTTGATCTGCTTCGGTTGCTAACTTAATCAATGTAGTGTTTATTTAATACAGATTCTTCTCAACCAGGCACCATCTTTTTGTTTGACTTTATTTCTGAAGTACATACTATTAGTAATATACCAAACACTAATTAATGCAGATTCTTTGCCACCAGATACTATCAGTAGTAGTAGTAGTAGTAGTAGTAGTAGTAGTAGTAGTAGTAGTAGTAGTAGTAGTAGTAGTAGTAGTAGAGGATGAAAGGGTTTTCGGAGGAGTGGTGTGTTTGGGTACGTCAATTTGTTTCTAGATGTAGCGTGGCAGTCAAAGTCAATAATGAGACTGGCCGTTATTTCCAGACAAAGAAAGGCTTGAGACAAGGTGACCCTTTATCGCCCATACTATTTAATATAGTGGTTGATATGTTGGCGATCATGATCGAGCGTGCCAAAACTGAAGGCCTTTTTGAAGGGGTGATTCCACATCTAGTCGATGGTGGTTTATCTATCCTTCAATATGCAGATGATACAATTCTCTTTATGGATCATGATCTTGAAAAAGCTACGAATCTGAAATTAATTCTTTTAGTATTCGAGCAATTATCGGGTCTTAAGATAAATTTCCATAAAATTGAGTTGTTTTGCTTTGGTGATGCCCAGGAAGCGGCTATGCAATATGCCGAACTTTTTGGTTGTGCACAGGGGCAATTCCTATAAGGTATTTGGGTATTCCAATACACTACAGGAGATTGACCAAAGTTGAATGGAAGCATGTCGAAGAACGTCTGTAGGCTAGATTGAGTAGTTGGAGAGGAAAACTACTATCCCAAGGTGGAAGATTGGTTCTCATAAATTCAGTATTAAGTAATATGGTACTGTATATGATTTCCTTCTTTCAATTACCAAAAGGAGTCTCGAAGAAACTGGATTATTTCCGTTCAAGATTCTTTTGGCAAGGGGATAGTGAGAAGAAGAAGTATAGACTGGCTAAATGGGAGGTTGTTTGCCGTCCAAAAGACCAAGGAGGGTTGGGAATTAATGACCTCCAGGTGAAGAATACTGCTCTTCTTGGTAAGTGGCTGTTTAAGCTGCTAACTGAGGATGGTGTATGGCAAACACTTCTCAGAAGAAAGTATGTCGGCTCAAAAGCCTTGTCTCAGGTATATTGGAAACCTGGAGACTCTCACTTTTGGGCTGGCCTCATGGCGACGAAGAAATCTTTCTTTCGTTATGGGACTTTTGATATTAAGGATGGAACGGAAATTCGCTTCTGGGAGGATAAATGGTTAGGTAATACCACTCTCCGAGAACAATATCCAACTCTATATGATATTGTCCGACATAAGAGCGATACGCTAGCTTCGGTTATGCAAACGTCGCCTCCTAATATGTCGTTCAGACGCACTCTCTATGGACCACGTCTTGCGTTGTGGAATGCCTTGTTGGGGCGACTGGCTTTAGTTCAGTTAACACAAGGGTCTGATGAGTTTCGCTGGAATCTAACTGGGAATGGTATATTCTCCGTGGATTCATTGTATAGAGCATTGTTACATTCTGATGTGCCAGTTGACAACAACAACAACAAAAAATTGGTGTATGAAGATTCCACTGAAATTAAAGATTTTTGCGTGGTATCTTCGTAAAGGGGTTATCCTCACCAAAGACAATATGGTCAAGCGTAACTGGAATGGAAGTACTAAGTGTGTGTTTTGTACACATGATGAGACTATCAAACACTTATTCTTCCAATGTAAAGTTGCACGTTCTATATGGTCAGCCATTCAGATAGCTTCTAACTTATATCCACCTCGTTCGGTTGCAAATATTTTTGGCAATTGCCTACATGGGGTGGATAGTAAGGAAAGAACGATTATTAGAGTGGGAGCGTTAGCCGTTATATGGTCGCTGTGTCTATGTAGAAATGACAAGGTTTTTAATGATAAAGATACATCTCTCTTGCAGGTACTTTACCGGTGCACAGGTTTGCTCCGTTCGTGGTCCACATTACAACGTGTGGAAAATCGATACCTTTTTATGGTGGCGTCTGCACGACTGGAGCTCACGGCGAGGGATATTTTTATCAAACATGGGTGGCCTAGGGATCTTCGTTTAGGCCCTCCGTAGTCATAGGCGTTTTGATTATTGTTTTGGCGCCCGTGTGCTTCATATGTATTTTCTTTTTTGTGTTTTTTGGCTGTGTGCATCTTGTTATGCAGAGGCCGGGTATAGGCATACATTGTATCACTGAGACATTGAAATGAAATTCCCTTTATCAAAAAAATAAAATTGCAATCGGTGGTCCACCTTTTACCGATTTACATAATAATAAAATTGTCATCGCACCGGTTCACCTCTTTTCTTCTCACGTGACCGAAAGCACATTCCACCTCCATCGTGGTCGTCGCCATCTAGTAGGAGGCCGAAGGTGTGAGCTGGAGTACGTGTTCTTGGCGCGACACACCAGATTCATGCGTCGGTCGCCAACATTGTGCCGAACAACACGTTGTTCAAAGCTTCGCCAGCCACGCCGGAAGCGCTCGCCTAGCAGCAGCCGAAAGCTGTAGGTCCAAGACTTTTCGGGTCGTTGCGTATCGATGACGTGGATCACACGTTCGCTGGGGAACCCCAAGAGGTAGGTATGATGCAGCAAAGAAGCAGTTTCCCTTGATTACAAAACCAAGGTTATCGAATCAGTAGGACTTGGAGAATGCCTTGCTAGGTGTCAACGTGGACCCCGAGATCGCTATCCAGCATGTCACCCAGAAGTATTAAGTTGCAAGCAACAGATCATCGCAATAAGCAAAGTGCATAAAGTAAGCAACGTAAATAACACATCTTTAGTCTTGATCGTTTCTGTCAACCCGAACTCAGACAAAAGAGGCGTGAACCCACTATCTAGCATAAATACTCCCTCATACAACACTAATAATTACTTGGCCAAAGCATCCACTAGCATCGGAGAGCATGCAAGATCATAGATAAAACATAACACATAGATGAACAAAAGTAATGTGTTTCATATATGAGTTCTCGATTTAAAAGTTAATTAAGATTTTGGAGGTGTCCAAAGTATTGAGAAAGTGCATAAAGAACTGAGTGGGATCTAATTGAAATATGTGGAGACATATATCAAGTGAGAGCAGAAACTAATTTCCATAATCAAATATGTGGAGACATGAGTTTGAGTGGGAGCTAGTAAATCATTGTTAAAATCAAATATAGAGATAACATATTTCTGAGTGGGAGCCAAAGTGGTTTCACAATTTAATATGTGTATGGTGTATATTTGAGTGGGAGTTTACAACATCTTGTTTGTGTGAAATGGAGATTTCATAAATGTTGTAAATAAGTCAGGAACCAACGTATAACTTGTGAAGTTAGTTTTGAGCGTCAAATATCTATGGAGATAGATGTATTTGATAAGCATTATGTCAGGATGTTAAACCTAAGTAAGATTTTGAAGGAGTTCAAAATGGAACAAGAAAAGAAAGGTTCATTTGCTTGTGAGAAATAGGTGAAACATTGAGTTGATAACTCAGTACAAAAATAATGGTTGGAGGATATGTTAGGTGTTCGCTATGAATTGTTCATAGGACTAAACATATAAGAACCATAATTTTGTATTTGACGAAATGTGACCAAAGTTCTTTGTTAGAAGAACATGTTAGGAATGAGGAGTCATTTCAACATGGAGATGAGATGATTAAATCTAGAGATTGGTAGACTTGGTTGAAGTCATGACACCAAACTAGATGGAGATCTCATGAAGGAAGAAGCGCAGCGAAAGCGTGATCGAAAATATCGAAGTGACATGGATAGCACTGTCGATTTGTTGAGTCTACAACATATAGGAGTATATGATTAATTCAAGGATTAAAAGATATAATATTTTGGTTTGAGAAATTTTTTGTTTCAAAATTGAGAGAGTTCCGGGTGCACATACTATGTGAAAGTTCTTTTGACTGAGCATACGTCATGTAGGCATAAAAGAGAACGAAAATCTCACTCTGTAACCAAATATATTATTTTCGTCATATGATGAGGAGGTTTATCATGTGATGATATGAGGTTTATCATGTGATGATAAAGTAATGTCAAAGTAGGTGACATTGATGTTTTGCAAAGAACATAAAGAACTGTATAGTACAGAACACGGACAGAACCTCTTCCACGAGCAAACATGATCAACACTGAGACTCCATGGGTGTTGGATCGAGAAAATGTAAACTAGATTATTGACTCTAGTGCAAGTGGGAGACTGTTGGGAATATGCCCTAGAGGCAATAATAAAATGGTTTATTAGCATATTCATATTTATGATAATAATTTATTATCCATGCTATAATTGTATTAACCGAAAACATAATACATGTGTGGAATATAAACAACCAGGTGTACCTAGTAAGAGAGATGGTTAAGGTTTCCGGACCATAGACTTGTTATAGTCACTTGATAACGAAGTCAATCATTAGGAGAATGATGTGATGGACAAGACACAATAATAAAGAGTTGCATTTGATCGTGTCACACAGTTTCCTTGCCAACGCTTTTAGTATATGCAAAGTATAGTTTCCTTAGACCATGAGATTATGTCCCGCTTACCGGAGGATTACTTTGTGGACATCAAACGTCGCTTCGTAACTAGGTGATTACAAAGGTGGCTTTCAGGTATCTCCGATGGTAGGTTGTTGGGTGATATGTATCAAGAGTGGGATTTGTCCCTCCATGTGACAGAGTAGATATCTCTGGACCCTCTCAGTAATATAGCATTTGGAAAGTTTGCAAACATGTGATTAGGAGTAATCACGGAGATCCTATATTATGGACGAGTAAAGAGAATTTGCCAGGTAACGAGATGGAACTAGATATGGAGATATCGATGATCAAATCTCAGGCAAATTAAATATCATGAGACAAAGGGAATCGTATACGAGATTAAGAATCTCCGGCATCGTGGTTCAATCGATAAGGAACTTCGTTGAATATGTAGGAGTCAATATGGGCATCCCGGTCTCGCTATTGATCATTGATCGGATCATGTCTGCATATTCTCGAACCCGTAGGGTCACACACTTAACGCTCCGATGTAGCTAGGGTTTGCGATTAGATAATTGATGGTATGAATGAATATTGATTCACGAGGAGATCCGGAAGAGTTCGGAGAATAAGATTCATATAAGGAAAGTGGTTTCCGGAGGTGTCGGAAAAGTTCCGGGATTTTCTGGAAGGGTTCCGGAATTTTCTGGAAGGTTCTAGAAGAGTCTAGAAGTGGGAGCCCACATGGACGTGGACCCACATGGGCCAATGGGTGGTGCAGCAACCCTAATGGGCTGGCCGCACCAGCCCATGGCCCAACCCGGCCACACATAGGAAAGGGCCAAACCGAGTCCCTAGTGAAAGTATGAAGCCTAGGCCTTGTTTCCAAGCATTGATACACCGTTTTTAGTCACTTTTGTCACTTGTTTGCTCGCTGCCATTTTTATTACAGAATTGCAAAATCACCTTTTACCATCCATATCACTTGCATTTTACCATCTCTTCGCCGAACTAGTGCACCTATACAATTAGCCATTGTATTAGGTGTGTTGGGGACACAAGAGACTTCTTGTATCTTAATTGCAGGATTGCTTGAGAGAGGATACGTTCAACCTCTTCCTCCCGTGGATTCGATAAACCTTGGGTTACTCACTTAAGGGAAATTTGCTGCTGTCCTACAAACCTCTGCGCTTGGAGGCCCAACAAGTCTACAAGAATAGAAGCGTGTAGTAGACATCAAGCTAATTTCTGGCGCCGTTGCCGGGGAGGTAAGGTAAACGGTACTCACACTCTGACGACGAAGCTAATTTCTAGCATTGTTGTTGGGGAGGTGAGTGCTTGAAGGTATCTTCTTTAGATCTTGCAATTAAATCTTTTTGTTTCTTGTTTTTATTTCACTAGTTCGGTTTAATGGAAAACAAGAAAAAAATTAGAGAGCTTTATAAAATTTATCTTGAAATAGGTAATGATGCTTTTGAAGAGAAAATTAAAAAACCTATGGAACTTTATTTGGATAATAATCGTTATAGTAGCAATGTTATTAGCATGAATTCTTTGGACACCATTATTGCTAATGCTATGGAAAATTCTAAGCTTGGGGAAGCTGGTTTTGATGAATATGATCTTTTTAGTCCCCCAAGCTTTGAGGAGTAAATTTGCTTTGATTATACTATGCCTCCTATATATGATGATTATTATGATGAATGTGATATTTTTAGTCCACCTACTATTGAGGAAAAAGTTTATTATGATTATGATATGCCTCCTATTTATGATGATTACAATGATGGTTATGATAGTTTTACTCCCACTATTACTAATGAGAAGGATTTTACTTATGTGGAGAGTAATAATAATACTTTTATGCATGTGAATCATGAGAAAAATGCTTTATGTGATGGTTATGTTATTGAGTTTTCTTATGATTCTACTAAAAGTTATTATGAGAGAGGGAAGTGTGGTTATATAAATTTTCATCTTATGAAGTTTCCCCTCTTTATGTTGAATGTTTTAATGTTGCACTTGCTTTGCCTTCCTATGCTTAATGCTTTATGCTCCAATGATTTATTTTCTTACAAGATGCCTATGCATAGGAAGAGAGTTAGACTTAAATGTGTTTGATATTTGCTTCATGATTCTCTCTTTTACATTCCAACTCTTATTCTTATGAGAGCATCATTAAAATTATCATGCCTAGCTAAAAGGTTTAAAAGAAAAGCGCTTGTTGGGAGGCAACCCATCTTTTACTTTCAGTTTGTTTTTGTTTTTCTGGAGTCATGGAGTTGTTGCCTCTGTAGCAACTTCATTGTATCTTTTTTTTTTGGATTTTTTGTGCCAAGTTTAGCCTCTAATGCATTGAAAGTGCGAGGTATTGTGTTGCTGTCCAAAAACAGATTCTGTGCGCCTGTTGCACGAAAATCCTAAAATTGCCAGAATTTTATCTTTTTCTGATTATTTTTGACAGAAAGACTGATGCTTTTATCTATCTTTCATTACTTTAAGTTTTTTTATTTGAACAGCAGAAGTGCCTCGAAATATTCGATCTTCACGGACTGTTCAGATTTTGACAGATTCTGCTTTTATTTTGTATTTGTCTCTTTACCATCGTCATATGTGATACTCTAGGGGTAGAGTGCCACATTGAGGCTTAGTAAACAGTAGCTAATGTTTAATGAAGTTTGTTTGCAATTTGTCATGAGTTGAACACATGTGCATTTTAATTTATGAGCACTAACTCTCTAATCAAATTATGAGAAGTTTTGTGTGAAGGGAGTTTTTAAGTTCCAAAGGAGAGGAATATGAAGAAATCGAGGATGGATCAAAGCTCAAGCTTGGGGATGCCCCCATGGCACCCCCTCTGAATATCAAGAACTATCAAGAGTCAAAGCTTGGGGATGCCCAAGGCATCCCCTCATCTTCATCGACTATCATAAGGTCGTCTTCGTTGAACTTCGTTTTTATCACTTTGCATATTATGTGCTATGCTTGGAGCGTCTTTTCACTTTTAGTTTTGTTTTGTTTGTTTGCTGGTCATATGCTTGTTGGATCCTTGCTTTGTTTGTGTGGGAGAGAGATACGCTCCGCTTTTTCATTCGAATACTCCTTTGCTTCGCTTATATCTTGTTGAGTATTCTTAGCTACTGTTTGTTTGCTAGTAAGCTCTCGCTTTTAGCTTTTATCTTGTTTAGAGCTGCTAGTAGTTGTTGTTAAACTCTCATGTTCTTCACTTATATTTGTTGGAGAGTTGTTATTGGTAAATTGCTTGAATTGTCAAAGGGACAAAATGCTATTCATGTGATATTGGAATGAGATGAAAAGCATGCATAGTATTGTAGATCATTGTGTGGATACTTGATACTTCTTATTTGTTTTGAGATATTAGGATGAATGCTTAAACTTGCTGGTTATTTGAGTGGAATTGATTAGTAAAGAAATACTGTTAAAAACTTGAAACTATGTGGTGTTTCGTAGTTGTTAATTCTTTAAGCTAATCTTTCCATCAAAAGAATTGTTTGGTCAACATTGGAGACGGTGTGGAGATTTTATGGTTATGATTGATAAATGTCTTATGCTACTCTGTTACCGGTTAATTTTAGATGTTTGCTTCAAATACCTTCTTTGCTAAGCCCAAAAATTCGTACTGAGTGTATGGTTCACTCGTGCATCCAAATCCCAAAGCCAAACTATCTTGCCAGCTGAGTCCACCATATCTACCTATGCATGGTATTTCTTGCCATTCCAAGTAAATTTGTCATGTGCTATCTTTAAAAATTCAAAATACTCCTTTTTGTGCCTCTGTTTTTAAGCTCATGAGGGAGCAGTAGAGAGCTAGATATAACTTGTGACGAGCAAGGTCATTTCCCCCCTTTCACCCGGTGTCGATGGATTATGTCTTCACTTGAATCAACCCGAGAGCAGCTTAAGCAAAATATAAATATAACTCACCATTCTCCTCCGCGCAATGCAAATCTGAGAAATCAGCTCAAACATTGGACAGTGGTGAAACCAAGGAGAAAGAAGAGCGTACTCACTCCTCTAAAAACCAGCTGCTCTCACAAGTCTAAAAGCCTTGCTTGTTATGGGGGACTAGATAGCTTCTCTGTTGTGAAGTCGTTGACGAAAGCATGCATGTCTCAAAATTGTTTTACTTCTATTTCATAAAAATAAAAAGCTCTAGCACATGACTAATCCCTGCTTCCCTCTGCGAAGGGCCTTTCTTTTACTTTTAATGTTGAGTCAGTTTTCCTCTTCCTTCTATCTCCACCAAAGCAAACATCTAGCATTGACCCTGGGTATCATTGATCATATTGCATTGTCAGATTAAACATGAATCTTTATATTGACTTTACCGTTGGAAGTTGAAGCTTTTTGCTAAAACTTGCATCTTCATTGTTTTGATTCTCAAACACTTTTGTCATGGAATTGTTAACTTTGAGAATTAATCAAATACGTGGATCACATTGCTTTCATGTCTTTAACGTACTATTTATGAAAGGTTTTGCTTGAATGATTCAACTTGGTTATTCATTGCTTTCTTGCTATCAACTATAGACAATTGTTTTGTATCACTTCATTCACATCCTATGCTTTACATTACTATCTTGATCATGTTTGTGTTGGTTGCATGTCTCATAAAAAATTATTTTGTTATCACTTACCTACTCGAGAACGAGTATGAGTTAAGATTGGAGATGCTGATACGTCTCAAACGTATCTATAATTTTTGAGTGATCCATGCTAGTTTTGTGACATTGTCACATGTTTCTACTATCATTTTATATCATTTTAATGCATTTGTCGGACTAACCTATTGACAAGATGCCCAGTGCCAGTTCCCTGTTTATTTGTTGGATTGAATAGATCATGAGGTTTCTTGATGCTTGTGTTATTGAAGAAAGAGACTATTCAAGAAATAGGTTGTGGTGTTTGTTAGTACTATCTTTGGATGCGGATAGTGATAGCATGAAGTGTCCATAGATGTGGAATATGAACTTTAAGGTGTGCTTTTCGTAGCCCTACACAATTCTCATCCTATTTGATCCACTAAGGAATGATCTCCGAGTAACCTCTACCACGCATGTATTTTTGTGGGAACTATCATGTGTTTAATTATGTTAATGATGTTGAGAGTAGTCACTAGTGAAAGTATGAAGCCTAGGCCTTGTTTCCAAGCATTGATACACCGTTTTTAGTCACTTTTTATTACAGAATTACAAAATCACCTTTTACCATCCATATCACTTGCATTTTACCATCTCTTCGCCGAACTAGTGCACCTATACAACTGACAATTGTATTAGGTGTGTTGGGGACACAAGAGGCTTCTTGTATCTTAATTGCAGGGTTGCTTGAGAGGGATATCTTTGACCTCTACCTCCCGTGGATTCGATAAACCTTGGGTTACTCACTTAAGGGAAATTTGCCGCTGACCTACAAACCTCTGCGCTTGGAGGCCCAACAAGTCTACAAGAATAGAAGCGTGTAGTAGACATCAATGATGAGGTTTATCATGTGATGATATGAGGTTTATCATGTGATGGTAAAGTAATGTCAAAGTAGGTGACATTGACGTATTTGCAAAGAACATAAAGAACTGTATAGTACAGAACACGGACAGAACCTCTTCCATGAGCAAACATGATCAACACTGAGACTCCATGGGTATTGGATCGAGAAAATGTAAACTAGATTATTGTGGTGACCTAGTACACCACTGCATATTGTAGTGTACAAGTCGTTGACATAACACCCACGGAAGGACTTATCCGTAAATATTACATCCCTCAGAGTAGTACAACAGAAACATTGCGGGTCCACTTTATTACACACTGCTAAAGATTACAAGCCAGAAGTGTACAAAAACTTCAACGTCTTCCTCCGACATGGGACGAATTTCAACTACGGTACGGTTGACCGTGGTCAACTTATTCACGATAGAAAGAAGTAAACTAAGAACCATAGGGCTCAACAACCTAAGTAGTACTAGTCTAGTATTGCTCGGCCTGGTTCTTAAGACAGGAGTCTAAGTCTATGCCTCCTCGTCTTCTACGCCATATGCTATCAGGTAGTCGACGCCTTCCACACCTCCAGACAGATCAGGCTCTTCGTAGTACACCTCGTCTTCATGATAAGTTCCATAGCCCTCTTTGATTGCCTCCTCAAAGTCTAAGCATGGGGTCAAATGGGAAAGGGTGAGCAACAACGTTACTCAGCAAGCTCTGAATATATAGAGATAAGGTGTTTCATGCACTAGCTACTGCCATGATCGTAAACCATAGCGTAATGCAAGTTTTTGTAAAACATTTCTTCAAAAGATTGATTTTATTCTGAACACTATGTCCACAGCCTCCACCGGTCTTGTGAATCCAAATGGGACTCCATTCCGGCCTCGATCTCGTAGTTCCATTCCGGGAACACGGTTGTGATATCACTAATTTGTTTGTTTGACTCTGTAGAGTTGCATCACTTTACCCAACAGTTGCCTAGCCCTATATATGCTCTCTTTACACTCCATGAGTGTTATAGCCAAGGCTCAGGACATCCAGACATGTGGAGCTTCTCCCTAATCAACACACATCCGCCCATTTATGATGCGGTAGGGGAATCATGTTCCACGCATACCCATCATCCCTCCCGAGCTTCCCCACCAATTACCCCGTCAGGCAGGAAGAGCGCGCGCTTCCACGTTGTTGGCCGTCGCAACGACCCAACCCGATGTAGGCCTGCCGAGGATATGCGGATGAGAAAAGAAGCCTCTGACTGACCCCGCCCATACAAAGTCTGTTGGTTGATGCTTTCACTACGGCGAAAGGATCACTGGAACATGGGTTATTAGTTTCCTAAGGATATATACCTTCCCATATGATGGAACACCGTACCTATTCATCTTACCATTGTTCCACAGCCAACCAATAGTATATACCACATCATTCGTAAATAGTTTTTCTTTTTGATGCAAGTGAAAGGAACGTATAAGTAACTTTGCAAGTACTTTGATAAAAATACATCAAACGGTATGCAAGAATGAACTTGCCTTGAGACTGACAAGTAGTGCACTCTAAAGCTTCCGGCGATTCGTGGCCCTCGTGTTCTGAAATCAACATCATTGTCTTTATAAGACAATGTTTGAAAATCCAAATCATGCTATTATGCATAGATGAAATGATTTTTGAAGATTTTTTTAGAAAATCTCCCCTTCACATTTTAGGATGATTCTTCTTTGTGTGTTTTACCTAGGATGAGTAACAGGACAGTCATTTATAAAGAGGTAATTCATTTTGTTTTTGGAAACTAATTCAATTCATTTCCACTGAAGGATCCTTGAATATTTTGGAAAACAATTCAAATCATTTCCACTTAAGGATCTTTGAATATTTCACTCAACAAAACTTTTTCAATAAATAAAGTAAAAATCATTTTTGAAATCCTTATAAAGTTTTAAGTGGAAAACATATTTTTATTGTATTTTTAGGATTCATATTTGGGATTTAAAATTTGACTTATAATTTGGATTTGATTTAGATTCAGCAATTCTTAGAAATTGCAACTAGGTCCTCGGGTACTTGGTTGAACCAAGTCAACCCGTACCGGTTAACCGACCGAACCACTCGCTGCCTTCCTCTCTCTCTCCCTCTCTCGCTCCCGTGCTCGACACGATTCCCCTTTCGCCTTCGCCGTCGCCGGCCGATTCCGGCATGCTCCGGCCAGCTCCGCCGCCGTGCTAGGGCGCAATCGAGAGCTCTCTCTATGCTCTACCTTCGTCTCCCCTTCGATCTGTTCCTCTCTGCCTGGTATGGCCATGCGCAACCCGAACCTAGGGTTAGGGTTTCGGTGACGGCGCGGCTCCACCGAGCTCCTCCTTCCCCGGGGTACTCCGCCATGGCTTGGCGCAGAGCTCTGCCCTCTGTGACACCGTGGTGCTGGTGCTGGTGCTCATCCTCTGGTCCTCCTCCACAGACCACACGGTCACTGCCTCGTCGTCTACGAGTTACGGCCATGGGCGCACGGTTTGTTTACCACCTCCTCCTCTCTGCTCTCTTGCTCCCTTCTAAAACCCTCTCTAATCTAGCCTAACAGCTATGCTGCGCATGATACCTTCTCTGGCACTGATGCTTATGTTATAAACATGCTTTGTTGATGATGCTTTTGTTATCTTAGATGGTTTAGAGCTTAGTTAACTAGTGTTCTATGAAGAATAGGATTAGGGGAATCTTAGATAGCAGAGATATAGAATTTTGTATGAAAAGAAATTAGGATTTGGGAATTGATCTCACGTTGTTGCTGTGCCTGGCCTGTAGTCTGTGCAAGTGTGGAATTATTTCTGTGGCTAAGACAAAATAGTTGTGCATGTTGTGATGCCTCCACTGGAGTTACACAGAAGCTGGCTACAATTAGCTTTGGAAAAACTCCTTTTTATGCTTTCCTGTGCTTCTTCCAGTGTACAGATGTGCTAAGCTCAGTTAATCCAGTTTCCTGGTTCACTGGCTTGTGTGTGATTTATAAAGAACAGATGCTGCACTTCCCTCTCATCTTTCTTAAGCATAATCCATGTTAAACATGGTTCTGATAAGAACAGATGCTCCTCACTTTCTCTCTTCCCTTCCATGCATGAAAACATGCTTAGCTTGGCTCTGTCAATTTCAGAGCTAGCTGATTCTCTCCCTCTCTGCCTATAGCACCCAAAGGATCAACCTGTGTTGATGAGTAGCTTGGTCTTCTGGCTAACTGACAACCTGCGTCTTGTGGCTAGCCTGCTCCTCCTAGCTGCTTCAATTTTCCTAGAGTGTATAGTTCTAGCTGCAAGATGTGCTGTGGCTAATGTTCTTGATGATGAACATGTTCAGATATGTGTGTGTTGTGCTTGGTTGTGTTGTACATTGTGGATTCGGCTGGCTGCCCTATTTATAGGGTTTTTGGGTGAATTTGGTGGTGACACCAGGATAATTGCATGTGCTGTGTAAGCTGCTTACAGTGGCCCTTCTTCTACCCCGAGCTGCCTCTTTTTCACTATTTTAAAGAGGTTCTTATCCTCTGGAGGATGGATTCCTGTGCCTGGCCATTGTTTACTCCTCTATGGCTAACTCTTCCACCTCTTTGATCATATCCTTGCTCTGGCCGGCTGTTTTTGTTCATTCTGGTTATGAACTGGTTCAAGTCCATCCATTTGGGTTATGAGATGGATTCAAGTCCATTTGTGGATGAATATCGGCTAGGATCCTTGCGCAGGGAGTTATCCCTCCACATCACTTGATCTTATCCTGGTTGTGCCGACTTGCTCCTTAGTTCTGAAGTAAACTTGATGGGTTTGGATGGCTTTACTGGTGGGCTCGAATTATAACTGGACTGAGGCTGGATTTGACTATGGGCTTTAAGGAATTTGGGTCCATTTATCAATTAATGGTAAATGTGACACCACAAATAAGATATGGGCTTTTATTCGATTTGGCAGGCAATTCAGATGATTTTTATTGCTTGCTGCCTTTGAAATTTTAGATAATTCAGATCATGCTCACCAGCAAGTCCCTCAGGTTGCCTAAGTTTGAACTGCTGGTTAAAGCCTTTGCCCCCAATTTAAGTTGCCTTCATTGAGTTGAGCATGACTCTGTTTACTTGAAACTGGATTTAAGTTTCTATGATTTTATCTTTATCAGCTTTGCTCAAAATAATTGAGTTAAGCAGTCCTGCCAAGTTCTTAAACAGAACTGCCAGTACCAAAGGTGCTGGCAACATATTAATCATAATACTATTTCTTTTCTATCGCTTTTAATTATGTTTTGCAGGTTGAAGTTTCTGAGGATTGGTGGGGAAGATACTTAGCTTAGGAATTTTATTTTACATTTTCTATAGTTTATCTTGTAACAGAATTGATGTAAAAAGGTGTAAATAATATTTGTATTATACTTGAGATCTTAATTGTGGAAAATCCACTTGTAAGGTTTTAAATTCATATGTAATGTAATGTGTTGTAAGGTTACAGACATCTAGTGTACTCTAGTTCTTTTGAATTTTGAGATGTACTGGAATTGTATTAAAGTTGTATTTGAGATAAGATGGGATTTGGTGAAGATATGAATGTTAATCATGTTGAATGTTATGAAAAGTTAGGATAAGATATGTAGTTGGTCTTGTTGGGATATTTGAATCTTGTTAACAAGAAGATAGATAAGAAATATAAGAGCCATTACTTTAAATTTTGGATTTGAAATTCATTTGATTTAGTTTGGTTATAGAATTGATAACCAACCCCTTTTTAAGAACTAGGGTTTTGAAAGTAATGACTAAGATTATATCGATGAATCTTGACTACTGGTCGGTGACATACTCCTATGTCATCAACGTTTGTCGGGTATCGACGTCTTAGTCCTTTTTGCATAAAAGCGCAAAAATTATTCGAATTTTTCAGACATGCATGAATGCAAAGATGCAAACTTCCTATTTCTACCCTTTCGGAACCTATAACTGCGGGGTATTACATCCTCTCCCCCTTAAACTAAACTTCGTCCCGAAGTTTCTTTCGTGGGTACCTGAACAGGTGTGGATAGTCTCGTCGTAGATCATCTTCCTTTTCCCACGTTGCCTCTCTTTCAGGGTGATTCTTCCACTGTACCAAACAATATTTGATAGATCTATTCCGCAATCTTTTCCAATTTTCTGCCAGAATTTTTTCTGGTTGTTCCTCATAAGATAGGTCTAGTTGTAATTTTAACTTCTCATAGTCAATTGGTTCTTCCGGTGGTTTCAAACACTTTCGGAGTTGTGACACGTGGAACACATTGTGCACTTGTGATAGAATCTCCGGTAATTCCAACTCAAAAGCTACTGTCCCCTTCTGACTTAATACACGGAATGGTCCAATATATCTTGGACTCAATTTTCCTTTTACTCCAAAAGTCGGACTAACCCTGAAATATGCCATATCTTGTACTTAGGGTTCCCACTGTCTTCGGGTAAGATCAGCATAACTCTTTTGTCTACTCTGAGCTATTTTCAAGCGATCACGGATAATATCAATTATCACTTGTTGTTCTTTGATATAATCTGGTGCAAATTCCTTATTTTCCCCTACTTCAAACAAACAGATTGGTGATCTGCATTTTCTTCCATATAAAGCTTCAAATGGTGCCATCTGTATACTACTCTGATAACTGTTGTTATAAGAGAATTCTGCTAGTGCCAAGTGTTCATCCCACGATCCTCCAAAATCTAGAACACAAGCTCTCAACATATCTTCCAGTATTTGGTTTGTCCGTTCAGTCTGTCCTCTAGTTTGGGGATGGTATGCGGTACTAAAACTAAGATCTGAACCTAATCTCTTATGCAAGTGCTTCCAAAACGCTGAAGTAAATATAGATCCTCTATCTGAAACTGTTGTTAAAGGTACTCCGTGCTTACTAACTATCTCTTTCACATAGATTTCAATCAGAGTTGTCGCTGTATCTTTCTGATTGATAGCAATGAGCACTTTTGGTTATTCGGTCCACAATCACCCAAATTGCATCCTTATTTTTCCTTGTTTTGGGTAATCCTGTGATAAAATCCATACTAATATCTTCCCATTTCCATTTGGGAATAGGCAAAGGTTGTAATAATCCGGCTGGTCTCTGGTGTTCTGCTTTCACTTGTCTGCAGGTATGACATTCTGCCACATATCTTGCGATTTCTCTTTTCATATTATTCCACCAAAATAACTTCTTTAAATCCATATACATCTTGGTACTACCAGGGTGTATAGAATAAGGTGTTTCGTGGGCTTCCTTGAGTATGATACTCTTAATTTCCTTGATGTCCGGAACACAAATTCTATCATGATACCACAAAGATCCATCTTCTGTTCTTAAGGTAAATTCAGACATTCTTCCTTCCTTAATTCTTCTAATCTCCTCCGCTATAAACTCATCATCCTCCTGTCGAGAGATAATGTTTGCTTTCAAATCCATGTTTATTTCTCCAACAATATCCATTGCCATAATACTATTTAGTTCTGGTCCGTCCCAAATCTCTATTCGAGACCTCTCTATCTCCCTTCTTAGTTCTTTGGGCATCCCTTGATCCATTAAAGGATTACATGTTACCTTCCTACTTAAGGCATCTGCTACTACACTGGCCTTTCCGGGTGTATAATTGATTGTTAAATCATAATCCTTTATCAATTCTAACCATCGTCTTTGCCTCATATTTAATTCCTTCTGAGTAAAGAAATACTTCAAACTCTTATGATCCGTGTATAGCTCACACTTTGCTCCATAAAGAAAATGTCTCCACTGCTTCAAGGCGTAAACTACTGCGGCTAATTCCAAATCATGGGTCGGATAATTGAGTTTGTTGGGTTTCAATTGCCTTGATCCATATGCAATGACCTTGTGATCTTGCATTAATACACATCCTAGTCCATTTTTTGGATGCATCACAATACATAGTATAATCTTTTCCAGTCTCAGGTACCGCCAAAACAGGTGTTGTGGTCAATTTCTTTTTCAACTCTTGGAAACTTTGTTCACATTTCTCAGTCTACTCGAATGGAACATTCTTTCTAAGCAACTTGGTCATGGGTCCAGCTATCTTTTAAAATCATTCAATGAATCTCCGGTAATATTCAGCCATTCCTAAAAATGCTCTTATTTCCTTAGGATTCTTAGGTACTTTCCATTCTAGTACTGCTTTTACTTTCTCCGGATTCACGGCAATTCCTTCTTTGCTGATTACATGTCCAAGAAATTCCACTTGGTCTAACCTAAATTCACACTTGCTAAATTTGGCATATAACTGGTGTTCTCTCAAACTTTGCAGCACTATCCTCAAATGACGTGCATGATCTTCCTTAGTTTGGGAATAAATCAATATATCATCTATGAATACTATTACGAACTTATTCAAGTAAGGCATGAAATCTTGTTCATCAAGTTCATGAATACAGCTGGTGCATTGGTCAATCCAAATGGTACCACTAAGTACTCATGATGTCCGTATCGTGTTACAAATCCGGTTTTTGGAATATCCTCAGCTTTGATCTTTATCTAATGATATCCTGACCTTAGATCAATTTTGAAAAATACTCCTGCTCCTCTAACCTGGTCAAACAAATCTTGTATCCTTGGTAGAGGGTACTTATTCTTGATTGTAACATTATTTAGGTTACGAAAATCTCCACACATTCTCCGTCCTCCGTCTCTTTTATCCACAAATATTACCGGTGCTCCCCAAGGTGATACACTTTCTCTTATAAATCCTTTAGCTTCCAACTCATCTAGTTGTTCCTTCAATCGTACCAATTCCTTGGGTCCCATCTTATATGGTGGTTCTGCAATAGGTGCTGTGCCAGGAATTAAATCTATAGTAAACTCAATTTCTCAGTCTGGTGGCATTCCGGGTAATTCCTCTGGAAACACATCCTGAAACTCCCTTACTACTGGAATTTCTTCCAACTTTTCCTTGCTCATGGATTTTAACTATAAATTTGCCTTTAATTGACTGTGCTTATCTCCTTGGTATATTGTTCTAATCCCTCCGGGTCCTCTTAAAGACACTGTTTTATCGGCACAATCTATTTGGGCGCCATGGTCTGATAACCAGTCCATCCCTAGGATGACTGCTATATCTTTCATGGGTATTAATAACAATTTAGTGTCATAAACGCGATCACAGATCATAATTACTTGATTCTTTTTAATTTGTGTTACTAAAATCTTTCCGCCAGCCGACATGACCGTAATCGGAACTGCTAATGGTTGACATCTAATCTCATATGCTTCCACAAATTGTTGCGAAATAAAAGATGTAGTAGCTCCAGTATCAAACAAAACTTTGCCTGGATGAGATAAGATTTTGAGCGTACCGATCACCACGTTGTTGTTATTGTTGACTTCCTCCAGGCTGGTGCAGTTTAGCTTTCCATAAGGTTTCCCTTTGGCTTTATCTGCAGAAGTTTGACCAAAACCCCCGCCTCTTGGCTTGAATCCTCCACCACTTCTATTAATACCTCCTCCATTTCCACGACCCAACTGCTGATTCAGCCGATCTGGACAGTCTGGTTTGATGTGCCCCTGCTGTCCACATCCGAAGCAGATAATTTTTGGCTTCTGGCAATCCTTGTTCATGTGTCCCCTTAGACCACAATTGTCACAAACAATGTGATCCATTGGATTGGAATTTCGTGGTATTGGCTTCCTTATATCCATTATAGGTTTGGGCTTGAAACGTAGATTTGGTGGTGACTTCTGTGCTGGAATTTTGGCCTAAATAGGCTAGCCCATTTAGTTTATTTCCATAATTCCTGAAAATTCTAGAGGTCCATGTGGCCCATTCATAGTTGGCAAGACATGGGACAAAAAGTTTAGTCCCACACGGCTAGTTGGGAGAGAGTTTCACCAGCTTATAAGGTGAGGCTTGCTACCACTAGTATGAGGAATAGAAAAGGGAGAGAATAAGAGAGAGCCACACGCGCGCTCCTCCTCCTCCGCCGCCCGCCCCGCCACGCCTCGCCTCGCCTCATCACGTCACGTCACGACGCGCGCGCGTCGCGGGTTGCGGGTTAAGGTTGCGGGAATCTCGCCGAGCCGATATGTTCTTTTTGCCAGACGTAAATGGACGAATATAAACGGACACGAAGATGGCTGTTCGGTTTTCGGCCGCCGGCTGTCCACTTCGCCTCCCATCTCTTTGTTTCCTCTTCCGCGGTGCCCGTTCGCCTCCTGCTGATGTGCCTATAAAAGAGAGGTCGCTCCTTTCACTTAACGACAGCAACATAGCCACATCCTATGCGTCTGCCTCCTGGTTCTCGAGCACTATGCCACCGATCAAGTCTTCCTCATTCCGTTGCGCGGCGTGCACCGCGTGACGGAACAGTAGGCCTCCAGAACCCCATCTCTTGCGATCCTGTACGGGAGAGAGGCGATAAGGTTTTTGGGGAGCGTCAACACGCGACTACTGCCTTTCTCTTCAACACGGACTCCGACGACTACTTCCCAGACGACGACTTCTTCCCGGACGTCGACGTCCTCTTCGACGACATGTCTTCTTCAGCCAGCATTCCGTATGTCATCTTATTCCGCCTTTTCGAGATCATGCTTCAGACTTTGCCTCTAGCAACTTGTGTACAATTGGTTTTGGCGTACTTTCTGTTACATTACATGACTAGTTTACCTCCTATTATTCTAGCCATGTTTTATCTACTGTATATATGGATTAAATCATGCGGAAAATTGCTCCTATTCTCAACAATCCAAAAACCTTATTTTAGGCAATTTCCCCTGTTGGCTTTGCTGCTTCCATGAGGCCCCCTGCTTTCGATGGCTTGAAGTATAAGAACTGGCGTGCGAGAGCCACTCTCTGGTTTGAAACCATGAAGTGTTTTCACGCTGCTAAAGGCAAGCCTGAAGGAGAGCTTTCCCCTGAAGAGGAGAAAGCTTTTCAGGAAGCCGACACCCTGTTAAGGGCTGCTATTCTCAGCATTCTTGGCGACAAGATTGTCGACCCATATTTTTCCATCACTATGGGCAAGGGCATGTGGGATGCGCTCGAGGCCAAATTTGGGGTCTCGGACGCAGGCAGTGAATTGTATGTCATGGAGCAATTCTTTGACTACAAGATGACTGGTGAGCGCTCCATTGTTGAGCAGGCTCATGAGATACAGTCCATTGCTAAAGAACTTGAGCAAGTTTCGTGTGTGTTACCCGACAAGTTTATTGCCGGAGGCATCATTGCCAAACTCCCTCCTTCGTGGAGGAATTTTGCTACTTCTCTGAAGCACAAGAGACAGGAGTTTTCCGTTGTGGATCTCATCGGGTCGCTTGATGTGGAAGAAAAGGCGAGAGCAAAAGACACACGAGCTCGAGGTTTTGAGGGAGGTTCGAGTGCTAACTTCGTTCAGAAGAAAAACTCCCAGTCCTACAAGCCCAAGAACAAGAGTAAGTCTGAGGACAAAGGCAAGTTTGATAAAAAGAACAAGCCCTCACAGTCTACCAACTTCAAGAGGAAGACCGATAGGAAGAAGGGATCCTGCCATGTCTGTGGTGATCCTAATCACTGGGCTCCAAGATGCCCCAACCGTTTTGAGGAGCGCGAGAAGGGCGGCAAGACCGCTAATGTTGTCATTGGAGATACTGAAATGAAAGATGCTGGGTATGGTATATTTCCAACTATCTTTTCAGTATGTCATTCTCCTGAATGGTGGATTGACACAGGTGCCAATGTACATGTTTGTGCTGCTATCTCAATGTTTTCTTCTTATCAGGTCGCAGGGACTTCCTCCGTGCTGATGGGAAACGGGTCACATGCTTCTGTTCGTGGTGTTGGTATGGTCGATCTGAAGTTTACTTCGGGAAAGATCGTGCGCCTGAAGAACGTTCATCATGTGCCCTCCATAAATAAAAATCTTGTTAGCGGTTCTCTTCTGTGTCGAGATGGCTACAAGATAGTTTTTGAGTCCAATAAATTTGTTGTGTCCAAGTTTGGAACTTTCGTTGGTAAAGGCTATGAGTGCGGAGGCTTGTTCCTCCTATCACTGTCAGACGTTTGTAATAAAGTGGTGAATCATGTTTGCACTACTGCTGAATCAAATGTATGGCATTCTCGTCTCTGTCATATTAATTTTGGGTGTATGATGCGGCTAGCCAAATTGAATTTAATCCCCAGTTTCACCACTGTCAAAGGTTCTAAGTGTCAAGTTTGTGTTCAAGCAAAACAACCACGCAAGTCTCATACGACTGCGGAGGTACGAGACTTGGCACCTCTAGAGCTCATACATTCTGATCTTTGTGAGATGAATGGCGTGCTGACAAAAGGTGGAAAGAGATACTTCATGATGTTAATTGATGAATCCACTAGATACTGCTATGTGTACCTTCTGAAATCAAAAGATGAAGCTCTAAATTTCTTCAAAATCTATAAAGCGGAAGCAGAAAATCAACTTGATCGAAAGATTAAGAGGCTTAGGTCCGACCGTGGTGGAGAGTATTTTTCCAATGAGTTTGATTCCTTTTGTGCGGAACACGGTATAAATTCATGAAAGGACGCCTCCCTACTCACCCCAGTCAAATGGAGTAGCTGAAAGAAAGAACCGTACTCTAACTAATTTGGTTAACGCCATGTTAGACACATCGGGTCTCTCCAAGGCATGGTGGGGGGAGGCGATATTGACTGCGTGTCATGTCCTAAACCGAGTTCCCATAAAGGACAAAGAGATAACCCCATTTGAGGAGTTTGAGAAGAAAAGGTTAAAACTCTCTTACCTGCGGACTTGGGGTTGTTTGGCGAAAGTCAATATACCAATTCCCAAGAAGCGCAAGCTTGGACCAAAAACCGTGGACTGTGTTTTTCTGGGCTATGCATTCCATAGCATTGGTTATAGATTCTTGATAGTAAAATCTGAGGTATCCGACATGAATGTTGGTACAATTATGGAGTCGAATGATGCGACTTTCTTTGAGGATATCTTTCCAATGAAGGATATGCCGAGCTCATCAAATCAGGAGATGCCAAGTTCATCTAGTCAGGAATTTGTCCCAATTCCTGAACCCACCATTCCGATAGAACACCATGAAAATACTGTGGAGGATGACAATGAAACTCCTAAAAGGAGCAAGAGACAGAGGACTGCAAAGTCTTTTGGTGATGATTTTATTGTGTACCTCGTAGATGACACTCCCAGTTCTATTTCAGAAGCTTATGCATCTTCAGATGCCGACTACTAGAAGGAAGCTATCCATAGTGAGATGGATTCCATCTTAGCTAACGGAACTTGGGAGATCACCGATCGTCCTTGGGTGAAAACATGTAGGATGTAAGTGGGTGTTCAAGAAGAAGCTTAGGCCTGATGGTACTATCGAAAAGTACAAGGCACGGCTTGTGGCCAAGGGTTATACCCAAAAGGAAGGTAAGGACTTCTTTGATACTTACTCACCTGTTGCTAGACTGACCACCATTCGTGTGCTACTATCATTGGCTGCCTCACACGGTCTTCTCGTTCATCAAATGGACGTTAAGACAGCTTTCCTAAATGGAGAGTTGAAGAGGAAATTTACATGGAGCAACCAGATGGATTTGTAGTACATGGTCAGAAAGGAAAGGTGTGCAAGTTATTGAAGGCGCTATATGGTCTCAAGCAAGCCCCTAAGCAGTGGCATGAAAAGTTTGAAAGAACATTAACTGCCGAAGGCTTTGTTGTAAACGAAGCTGACAACTGTGTTTACTATCGCCATAGTGGGGGCGAGGGAGTTATTTTGTGTCTGTACGTCGATGACATACTGATATTTGGTACCAACCTTAACATGATTAAGGAGGTCAAGGATTTCTTATCTCGTTGTTTTGAGATGAAGGATCTAGGAGTAGCTGATGTTATCTTAAACATCAAGCTATTGAGAGATGACGATGGTGGGATTACACTGCTTCAATCCCACTACGTGGACAAGGTCTTGAGTCGTTTTGGGTATAGCGACTGCAAGCCTTCTCCAACACCGTATGATCCCAGTGTGTTGCTTCGAAAGAATCGACGAATTGCTAGAGATCAATTGAGATACTCGCAGATTATTGGCTCGCTTATGTACTTGGCTAGCGCCACGAGGCCTGACATCTCTTTTGCTGTAAGTAAACTGAGCCGGTTTGTTTCAAATCCGGGAGATGATCATTGGCATGTTCTTGAGAGAGTTATGTGCTATTTGAAAGGCACTGCGAGTTATGGTATTCACTAGACCGGATACCCGAGGGTACTGGAGGGTTATAGTGATTCAAATTGGATATCTGATGCTGATGAGATTAAGGACACAAGTGGTTATGTGTTTACACTTGGTGGTGGCGCCGTTTCCTGTAAGTCTTGCAAGCAGACCATCTTAACGAGATCAGCTATGGAAGCAGAACTCACAGCACTAGACACTGCCACTGTTGATGGACTTACCTGTGGTTGAGAAACCAATACCCGCCATCCTAATGAACTGTGATAATCAAACTGTGATCATCAAGGTTAACAGTTCAAAGGATAATATGAAGTCATCAAGGCATGTGAAGAGGAGACTGAAATCTGTCAGAAAAATGAAGAACTCCGGAGTTATTGCGTTGGATTATATCCAAACATCTAAAAATTTGGCAGATCCCTTCACAAAGGGTCTATCACGCAATGTGATAGATAATGCATCGAAGGAGATGGGTATGAGACCCACAGTATGAGTTGTTTGCAGTGGCAACCCACTCTATGTGATCGGAGATCCCGTGAAGTAGAATTGGGAGACAAGCTGTTGAACAACTGAGAGAAGAGTATCCTTACTTTATATAATACCACTCCGTGAAGATGCAATACTCTTCTGAACTGCAAGGCAGTTTGATGTATATCTTAATGTGTTCCAAGAGTCTTTTATTTTAAAAGAGGAGATGTTGTCCTGCAGAACATTTTTGAGGAACACACCTATATGAGCCTGACTGTCAAACGTCGCAGTCTATGAGAGTTGGGTGCTCTCTAATAAACTCATGAAAGGCCCTGGAGTATGACGTATAAGCTCCACCCGCGGGCAAGTCCCACGGTAGCCCAGTATAGGTCAAGACTTTGTGTGAAACTAGATTCGCAGAAAACTTGCAGTTCAAGGCATAGTCCACTGTTCAAGTTGCAAACTAGTCTAATATGAAGTTCTAGGTGGAAGTTCAACTTAACAGTCTCCACTATAACACCGGTATATAAACAGCGCTTGGAACCTAAAGCAAATTTTGTGTGCCTCTAGAATCTTGTGGGGGATTGCTGGAATTTTGGCCTAAATAGGCTAGCCCATTTAGTTTATTTCCATAATTCCTGAAAATTCTAGAGGCCCATGTGGCCCATTCATACTTGGCAAGAGGTGGGACAAAAAGTTTAGTCCCACACGGCTAGTTGGGAGAGAGTTTCACCAGCTTATAAGGTGAGGCCTGCTACCACTAGTATGAGGCATAGAAAAGGGAGAGAATAAGAGAGAGCCACACGCGCGCTCCTCCTCCTCCGCCGCCCGCCTCGCCTCGCCTCGTCACGTCACGACGCGCGCGCCGCGGGTTGCGGGAATCTCGCCGAGCCGATATGTTCTTTTTGCCACACGTAAATGGATCTGGATGGCTGTTCGGTTTTCGGCCGCCGGCTGTCCACTTCGCCTCCCGTCTCTTTGTTTCCTCTTCCGCGGTGCCCGTTCGCCTCCTGCTGCTGTGCCTATAAAAGAGAGGTCGCTCCTTTCACTTAACGACAGCAACATAGCCACATCCTATGCGTCTGCCTCCTGGTTCTCGAGCACTGCGCCGCCGATCAAGTCTTCCTCATTCCGTTGCGCGGCGTGCACCGCGTGACGGAACAGTAGGCCTCCGGAACCCCGTCTCTTGCGATCCTGTACGGGAGAGAGGCGATAAGGTTTTTGGGGAGCGTCAACACGCGACTACTGCCTTTCTCTTCAACACGGACTCCGACGACTACTTCCCAGATGACGACTTCTTCCCGGACGTCGACGTCCTCTTCGACGACATGTCTTCTTCAGCCAGCATTCCGTATGTCATCTTATTCCGCCTTTTCGAGATCATGCTTCAGACTTTGCCTCTAGCAACTTGTGTACAATTGGTTTTGGCGTACTTTCTGTTACATTACATGACTAGTTTACCTCCTATTATTCTAGCCATGTTTTATCTACTGTATATATGGATTAAATCATGCGGAAAATTGCTCATATTCTCAACATTCTGTACTTGAAATTTCCTGGGTTCAATCCTGGCTTTCTTCCTTCTTTCCTCCTGGAGTATTTTATAATCATCCTCAAGAGTTATGGCTGCATCCACTAACTCCTGGAATTCCTTAGGTTTAGTCAACCTGAGCTGCATTTTCATGAATGGATTCAGACCCTTCATGAATCTCTTCTTCCTTTTCTCCTCAGTATCTACTTCATCCAAAGCATACCTAGATAAGGTATTAAACATACTGACATATCTTCCAACTGGTGATTCATTCTGCCTCAGATTCTCAAACTCTATTTTCTTGAGCTCCATAACACTTTCAAGAACATGAGCTTCCCTAAATCTCTTCTTGAACTCCTCCCAAGTCATCACATGTCCTGCGGCCTGTGTTGCAATAATTGCTTCCCACCATGATGCTGCTGGTCCGGTAAGCAAATAGGTTGCATACCTAACCTTCTCCTCATCAGAACATCCAACTGTATTGAGCTTTCTCTCAGTGTCTGCAATCCAATCTTTAGCATCCATAGGATCTACTGCCTTTGCAAAGGGTTTAGGTCTGGTATTCTAAAAATCTGACAAGGTTACACCTTTGGTTCTCCATTCCTTGCCCTTCCAGCTTGCATTTCTAAAAGATCATGTAGGAATTTATTTTGTACTTCCTGATCACGATGTCTTCCTTCTTCCACCATCTTCATATATTTCATAAAACTTTGCTCCATAATTAGCCTTGGTGGTTGAGGTATTCCTCCTGTATCGACGACATGCTTCTCTCTTGCTTCTCTTTCTTGCCTTAGCAACTCACTTTCCTCACCGGCACTCGCCATTTCCCCCTAGTCCTGTCACATTGAATTAGAACTCATCGTTACATTATGCATATGCACTTTGAGTTCGTTTCCATGCGCAAGTACTAGTCACACATAGAAATACAGAAAAATCCAAGAACCAAAACATTTCAAACATATCCCATGTATTATACATGTAGGATTACAAACATGGGTACAGAATTGTAACACACTCTAAAGTGAGTAGGCCTCACTTATTGCTATCGTACAACCACTCCATACTTGCTACAATACTCTATATGTTACATATGGACATCTACTACTATTCTTTCTGCTTAACTTCACCTCTCAGTAAACTTCCCACGCTTCCACCACTTGTTACGACCGGTCCTCCTCAGAAATCCTGGTAAAGGGATTTTCTTACCAGATGGCTGGTACTCCGGATCGGATGATGATGCTTCTAAGTTTAAATCAGTCATCGTGAAGTAACTGTCTAGGTATTTGTACGCCTCGGCCTCACCGCTGAACTCATCTCCAAAGTCATCATTTCCCGAAGGAATGGCACTGGTGCTACAGAAATAACTTCGGGGTTCTTCAATGGGTTCTAACTTAGGCTTTCGTGACGTACTCGCCCCTTGGTTATACCTTGACTTGTAACCATGCCTATCATCCTCATCTTCCTCATCTGAATCAATCAGAATTGGATTACCTGGTCGACCTAGCTTTGGCTTCCTTCTAGGTGGATAACTTGCAACTTCCCCCTCACCATCATCACCTATGATTACTATAGGATCGCTTTGAGTTCCTTGGTAGGGTTCCTCATCGCACCCACTGGAATATAAAACTTCTGGTTCAGTACTTTGTCGTTCCTCCACATCTCCAACAAGAATATAGTCTGGGTGCGATGGAGAGTAAGTGGAATAAATTGGGGTTTCAGGGGCTGCATTCTCATCAACATAAGTAGTTGGGGTAGGTGGTGGATCAGTATGACCCATACGGGCTTCATACATGAGCGTATCACAACGCTCCTGGATAGCATCTGGGCTCGAGAACTATTCTACCATTATCTCCATCTCATCGGACAGCATACCGAAGGATTTGTGATAAGTCCTGATAAGCTTGATATAGCTCTCCAAGAATACGGCAGTGTCATGAGGATTAGTTTGCGCAAAGGTTAGATGGTCACATCTAACTCTTGTCTATAGTTGGCACTAGGGATTGCATGAAACAGGGTTCCTTCCAACTCTTTTCCCTTGGCTGTTCTAATATTGGTAATGTCCTTAACAACTGCAATATGGAATTCTATCTCCACGTGTTTGGCTTCCCCAAAAGGCATCTTCAAGCCCATATTAAGCTCCGACGGAAGCTTGAGTGCAACACGATACTTGGCTAAGGCTGATCCATCATAATAGCTAAGGGACTTGACCACTACTTTAGTCTCAACCCCCAAATAGTTGATCATTTGCTCCAGAACTACCGCCCAATTGCCTCGGAAAACTCCTCTTCCTAACGAAATACTTCGCATTCGAACGCTTCGCTTGGGAAATCTGGTATCCATCCTGGTATACACAGAAAATTATTGGTAAGAATGAAGTATTATATGCATGATAATGTTATTCTCAAGTGAATAGCCATCATAACAATATAAACTCATTACGACCAAAGAAAACATTACCCTACAGGCTTTCCCTTTAATAGGTTTCCAACCTAAGGTCTAGCAATTGCTCTGATACCATCTGCGGTGACCCAGCACACCACTGCATATTGTAGTGTACAAGTCGTTGACATAACACCCACGGAAGGACTTATCTGTAAATATTACATCCCTCAGAGTAGAACAACAGAAACATTGTGGGTCCACTTTATTACACGCTGCTAAAGATTATAAGCCAGAAGTGTACAAAAACTTCAACGTCTTCCTCCGACATGGGTGGAATTTCAACTACGGTACGGTTGACCGTGGTCAACTTATTCACGATAGAAAGAAGTAAACTAAGAACCATAGGGCTCAACAACCAAATTAGTACTAGTCTATTATTGCTCGGCCTGGATCTTAAGACAGAAGTCTAAGTCTATGCCTCCTCGTCTTCTATGCCATATGCTATCAGGTAGTCGATGCCTTCCACGCCTCCAGACAGATCAGGCTCTTCGTAGTACACCTCGTCTTCATGATAAGTTCCATAGCCCTCTTTGATTGCCTCCTCAAAGTCTAAGCATGGGGTCAAATGGGAAAGGGTGAGCAACAGCGTTACTCAGCAAGCTCTGAATATATAGAGATAAGGTGTTTCATGCACTAGCTACTGCCATGATCGTAAACCATAGCGTAATGCAAGTTTTTGTAAAACATTTCTTCAAAAGATTGATTTTATTCTGAACACTATGTCCACAGCCTCCACCGGTCTTGTGAATCCAAATAGGACTCCATTCCGGCCTCGATCTCGTAGTTCCATTCCGGGAACACGGTTGTGATATCACAAATTTGTTTGTTTGACTCTGCAGAGTTGCATCACTTTACCCAACAGTTGCCTGGCCCTATATATGCTCTCTTTACACTCCATGAGTGTTATAGCCAAGGCTCGGGACATCCAGACATGTGGAGCTTCTCCCTATCAACACACATCCGCCCATTTATGATGCGGTAGGGGAATCATGTTCCACGCATACCCATCATCCCTCCCGAGCTTCCCCACCAATTACCCCGTCGGGCAGGAAGAGCACGCGCTTCCACGCTGTTGGCCGCCGCAATGACCCAACCCGGTGTAGGCCTGCCGAGGATATGCGGATGAGAAAAGAAGCCTCTGACTGACCCCGCCCATACAAAGTCCGTTGGTTGATGCTTTCACTACGGCGAAAGGATCACTGGAACATGGGTTATTAGTTTCCTAAGGATATATACCTTCCCATACGATGGAACACCATACCTATTCATCTTACCATTGTTCCACCGCCAACCAATAGTATATACCACATCATTCGTAAATAGTTTTTCTTTTTGATGCAAGTGAAAGGAACGTATAAGTAACTTTGCAAGTACTTTGATAAAAATACATCAAACGGTATGCAAGAATGAACTTGCCTTGAGACTGACAAGTAGTGCAGTCTAAAGCTTCCGGCGATTCGTGACCCTCGTGTTCTGAAAATCAACATCATTGTCTTTATAAGACAATGTTTGAAAATCCAAATCATGCTATTATGCATAGATGAAATGATTTTTGAAGGTTTTTTAGAAAATCCCCCCCTTCACATTTTAGGATGATTCTTCTTTGTGTGTTTTACCTAGGATGAGTAACAGGACAGTCATTTATAAAGAGGTAATTCATTTTGTTTTTGGAAACTAATTCAATTCATTTCCACTGAAGGATCCTTGAATATTTTGGAAAACAATTCAAATCATGTCCACTTAAGGATCTTTGAATATTTCACTCAACAAAACTTTTTCCATAAATAAAGTAAAAATCATTTCTGAAATCCTTATAAAGTTTTAAGTGGAAAACATATTTTTATTGTATTTTTAGGATTCATATTTGGGATTTAAAATTTGACTTATAATTTGGATTTGATTTAGATTCAGCAATTCTTAGAAATTGCAACTAGGTCCTCGGGTACTTGGTTGAACCAAGTCAACCCGTACCGGTTAACCGACCGAACCACTCGCTGCCTTCCTCTCTCTCTCCCTCTCTCGCTCCCGTGCTCGACACGATTCCCCTTTCGCCTTCGCCGTCGCCGGCCGATTCCGGCGTGCTCCGGCCAGCTCCGCCGCCGTACTAGGGCGCAATCGAGAGCTCTCTCTATGCTCTACCTTCGTCTCCCCTTCGATCTGTTCCTCTCTACCTGGTATGGCCATGCGCAACCCGAACCTGGGGTTAGGGCTTCGGTGACGGCGCGGCTTCACCGAGCTCCTCCTTCCTCGGGGTACTCCGCCATGGCTTGGCGCAGAGTTCTGCCCTCTGTGACGCCGTGGTGCTGGTGCTGGTCCTGGTGCTCGTCCTCTGGTCCTCCTCCACAGACCACACGGTCACTGCCTCGTCGTCTGCGAGTTACGGCCATGGGCGCACGGTTTGTTTACCACCTCCTCCTCTCTGCTCTCTTGCTCCCTTCTAAACCCCTCTCTAATCTAGCCTAACAGCTATGCTGCACATGATACCTTCTCTGGCACTGATGCTTATGTTATAAACATGCTTGGTTGATGATGCTTTTATTATCTTAGATGGTTTAGAGCTTAGTTAATTAGTGTTCTGTGAAGAATAGGATTAGGGGAATCTTAGATAGTAGAGATATAGAATTTTGTATGAAAAGAAATTAGGATTTGGGAATTGATCTCACGCTGTTGTTGTGCCTGGCCTGTAGTCTGTGGAAGTGTGGAATTATTTCTGTGGCTAAGACAAAAAAGTTGTGCATGCTGTGATGCCTCCACTGGAGTTACACAGAAGATGGCTACAATTAGCTTTAGAAAAAATCCTTTTTATGCTTTCCTGTGCTTCTTCCAGTGTACAGATGTGCTAAGCTCAGTTAATCCAGTTTCCTGGTTCACTGGCTTGTGTGTGATTTATAAAGAACAGATGCTGCACTTCCCTCTCATCTTTCTTAAGCATAATCCATGTTAAACATGGTTCTGATAAGAACAGATGCTCCTCACTTTCTCTCTTCCCTTCCATGCATGAAAACATGCTTAGCTTGGCTCTGTCAATTTCAGAGCTAGCTGATTCTCTCCCTCTCTGCCTATAGCACCCAAAGGATCAACCTGCTGTTGATGAGTAGCTTGGTCTTCTGGCTAACTGACAACCTGCGTCTTGTGGCTAGCCTGCTCCTCCTAGCTGCTTCAATTTTCCTAGAGTGTATAGTTCTAGCTGCAAGATGTGTTGTGGCTAATGTTCTTGATGATGAACATGTTCAGATATGTGTGTGTTGTGCTTGGTTGTGTTGTACATTGTGGATTCAGCTCGCTGCCCTATTTATAGGGTTTTTGGGTGAATTTGGTGGTGACACTAGAATAATTGCATGTGCTGTGTAAGCTGCTTACAGTGGCCCTTCTTCTACCCCGAGCTGCCTCTTTTTCACTATTTTAAAGAGGTTCTTATCCTCTGGAGGATGGATTCCTGTGCCTGGCCATTGTTTACTCCTCTATGGCTAACTCTTCCACCTCTTTGATCATATCCTTGCTCTGGCCGGCTGTTTTTGTTCATTCTGGTTATGAACTGGTTCAAGTCCATCCATTTGGGTTATGAGATGGATTCAAGTCCATTTGTGGATGAATATCGGCTAGGATCCTTGCGCAGGGAGTTATCCCTCCACATCACTTGATCTTATCCTGGTTGTGCCGACTTGCTCCTTAGTTCTGAAGTAAACTTGATGGGTTTGGATGGCTTTACTGGTGGGCTCGAATTATAACTGGACTGAGGCTGGATTTGACTGTGGGCTTTAAGGAATTTGGGTCCATTTATCAATTAATGGTAAATGTGACACCACAAATAAGATATGGGCTTTTATTGGATTTGGCAGGCAATTCAGATGATTTTTATTGCTTGCTGCCTTTGAAATTTTAGATAATTCAGATCATGCTCACCAGCAAGTCCCTCAGGTTGCCTAAGTTTGAACTGCTGGTTAAAGCCTTTGCCCCCAATTTAAGTTGCCTTCATTGAGTTGAGCATGACTCTGTTTACTTGAAACTGGATTTAAGTTTCTATGATTTTATCTTTATCAGCTTTGCTCAAAATAATTGAGTTAAGCAGTTTGATATTAGTCTGATTGGAGGAGCAGTTTGATATTAGTCCTTTGAGAAAGTCACGAGTAACAATTGTGTTATACCTTTCCGGTGTAGATTTTTACCTATAATGGAGGAGTTGTGGAGGTATATTACGAATTGTTAAGCTCAGGTGGTGAGAGGTGATACTCCTGATAGGGTTGTGTGGTCTCTAAATGCAAATGGCCGGTTTTCCACTAAATCTGTGTATCAGCTTTTGGAGAAGGATTTAGCTAGGGCTGACAACAAATGGATTTCGAAAGCCAAATTACCTCTAAAAATTAAAATCTTCCTTTGGCAGCTTTTTCGAGACGCTATTCTTACAAGGGATAACCTTGTGAAACGAAACTGGACCAGAAACCCCAAGTGTTCCTTCTGTCAACAAAATGAAACTGTTGTTCACCTTTTCTTTGGTTGCTCGAATGCTAAAACTGTTTGGGGTACTTTGGGCTCTGTTCTGGGGACTGCAACTTGTCCAAGATCCGTATGGCAATGTATTGCATGGCTTCACAAGTTTGTTTTGTGGGGGAAACAATTTCATATGCTGATTCTTGTTTTTGTGTGTTGTGCTATTTGGATCACCCAAAATAAGATCACATTTGATAAAAAAGTAGTCCGGTCTCCTCTGGTAATGATATATACTATGTGTTCTCTTCTTTGTTACTGGGCAGGTTTGTATGGCAACGACGACTGCGAGAAGATCAAGGAAGGAGCGGACCTGTTGATGCACAAGGCGGCGATGCTAGCAAGTCATGTCGCTGGTCGTCGCGAGAATGATGCTGATGGTGGACGCATTCGGCTGCAGATAACTGTTCTGGGTTTTGAGAGGTTGCTGCTCGGTTTCTTGTAGTAATTTCACCTGATGTTTGGTAGCTTGTCCGGTGTGATGGTCTATGTACTCTTGGATATGTCTCCTGGTTTTCGTTGTGGTTCCCTGATACTTGGTGGTAGTATAGGTGGTAGTTTTTTTTTTCCCGTAGTGTGTCTCTCGATATTGAGGGGTACGCAGCGGGGTTTCCTACCTTTTGTCTACTCCTTTTCCTGTCCCCTTTTTGTTGTTTAGTCAAACTTTGTGTTTCCATTGAAGAAATTTAATGGAAAGGGGAGTAGCCCAGTTGGAAAAAAAGAAAAAAGTAAACATAATAAATTCTCAAATTAATACCCACAAAGCTCTTGTTCACTCGTTGTAATGCACGTGCATTTTGCTGGTTCTGATTAGTTTTCTTTCTAGAGCACAGTTGGTCATTTAAGTTTCCTTCTAGGCATACGTATCACCACTATTTGGTTACATTCAAAATATTATTTTGTTTTGCCGCAATAATATTGCATGATCAGTTATTTATTCAATTATTTGACTTACTAGTTGCAACTTGCAGATGGCCTACCTAAGCATGTTTCTTTATTTATATTTTCTACTATACATCTGTGCATGCGTCTAGCAACATTTACATCGATCTAGATATACACTGGAATCACAATTCAATGATTCTTCATATTCAAGGTCAGTTTGAACTATTTGTAAAGACAATTATATTGTTGAGACACTAGTGGAAAACCCCCCTATAGTCCCGGTTGGTTTGGGCCATTAGTCCCGGTTCCCCAACCGGGACTAGCAAATCGGGACTAATGCTAGTCCCGGTTGGGACACGAACCGGGACTAATGGGGCAGCACGTGGCCCGGCCGGAGGCAGCAGGGGCGGAGGGGCTTTAGTCCCGGTTCGTATTACGAACCGGGACTATTGTCCCGTCAGATTTTTTCACTTTTTTCAGAAATTTCAGAAAATTATTTAAATTTGTAAAATCAATAATGCTTATTCTGTAATTCATAAAAATATGAATAAAATACCAAAATGTTCAGAAAAATAAGACCTATTTGATTATGTCAAATGCATGCATGTTTAAAAAACATAAATTAAATATATTTTCGAACTACAAAAATGCCACTACTAGTGAAATATGGTGAACCACTATTACACATCATCGTCACGAATATATTACACACATCTCATTCGTCGTGCTTGGTCAAACATATTACAAACGGTACATGTAGTACACACGCGTTTCATTCTTATATATATATATATATATCTCTTTTACACTCACTATTTAATTTCAACCTTACAGTAGTATTCTCCTTTCGGATCTATGACCTCTGCATCTAAGAATCTGGCAATTTCCTCTTGAATTGCTCGTACGTGATCCTGTGGTAGAAGGCCTTCCCGCAACCGTTCGATCTAATTAAAAAATGGTCAATATATATGAATGAAAGTAAACACAATTGATGGCAATAAACTAAAATTATGAATATTGCATACGCACTTCAAGTTGTTCTAAGATTCTGCCCTTCTCACAACGAATGAACTCGCAGACGTAGTATCCACATAAATGATTCCCACTTTCCTGCCTCAAGCACTTTACGGGAACAGAGTTCAATCAAAATAATAATCAAGAATGGTAATGGTATTGAACTAGAATCAAAGAGATGCGCGGATCTAGGTAGTAATACTTACATTTATTGGTTTAAATGTAAGATCCTTCGCCCAATCACCCCTAGCCCTGGCGGTGAATCGTTTCCAAGTACTGCCCGGCAATGAAAATGAATAAAGGAGCTATATATTAATTACTTGCTATCAGCAAATGAACGGAAAGTTGCCGATATAGTGCCATAATATGATTGAAATTACCTCTGGAGGCATTCCTGCATGTCCGCCCAATCCTTAAGGGGTTTATGTAACGAGTCCATGATAAGTACTACTCCTTTGTCAGGCATAATGATTAGCAGAATAAAGTGGTAGTTGCACACGCATAAGTCATCAATTATACACTTAACATCGAGAAATTAAGCGAAATAGAATGTGTACAAGACAGTAACACTTACTTGAAGTTATAAGGAAATAGTATTTCTCATCGTCATGGTGATACATTTTTATGAACATGTGTGATTTATGCTCATCGTCGGCACTTAGGTGACTAAATCGTCGATGACCTACCTCATTGATTTCATCCCCCGCAACACGGTAAAAATGTCGCGGTAAAACACTCCTCACAAAAATGAAACACTTAGCACATTCGTGGTTTGTCGAGTTTTTTTGGCAAGCATATTAGCATATACATAGGTTTCAACTTATAACATGAAAAAAGATTGATAACACCGATAAAATCAAAGGATCACCATGTTAGCCTAAAACTAACTTTTTTCCCAAAAAATGCACACAGTTACATTCATCTTAATCATGTTACTGAGAACACAAGAATTAACAATAGAATCAACATTACACTGTTGTAATCACTGTTAACAGCACCCACTAAATAAAAATCAACATCACTAGCTATATGACACTAGCTAAATTTACACATAACAGCACCCACTGTTAACAGCTAAATATTACACTAAATAAACATCACTATATGACACTGAAATTTACATCACTAAATAAAAATCAACATCACTACATGACACTGAAATTTACACTAGCTAAATATTACATATGTGATGATTCACTAACTAAACATTACACTAGCGAAATTTTTGGCCGGGACAGGGGAGGTCGGCGGCCGACGGCGGCACAGGGAGAGAGGGGAGGGGCAGACGGCGCGCGTGCTCAGGGAGGTCGGCGGCCGATGACGGCACCAGGGAGAGAGGGAGGTGCTCACCGGAGGCGGCTCGTCCGCTGCGGCCAGAGGAGGCTCGGCGGAGCCTGACCGAGGAGGAGGCGGCGTGAAGGATGCGGCCGGCGGAGCCTGATCGAGGAGGAGGCGTCGCGGAGGAGGCGGCCGGCGGAGGACGCCCGACGGAGGAAGGCCGGGGGAGGGCGGCGCAGGTGGCGGGCGGTGCAGGGGGAGTCCGGCGGCGCGTGGAGGCCGGCGACGCGTGGAGGCTAGCGGCAGCGGGCGCGTGGAGGCCGGTGGCGGATTTGGGCAGCCTGACGGCGTCGGCGTCGGTTCCTACCGCGCTGGTCCTTAGTCGAAAATGAGATGGATTTGGGGGAGAAGAGGCAGAGTCAGTTTAAACAAGACGTCTTTAGTCCCGGTTGGTACCCCCAACCGGGACCAAAGGATCTTTAGGCCCGGTTGATACGAAAAATGCAATTAAAATATCAAATTGTTGATAAAAATGTAATCTATCTATTTATGAAAAATTCATTTTTTTTATATTATAGGGGAATTCATTTAATTACAAAATTTGGAATTTGAACTCCATTAAGTCATTAATTAAACTTATAAATTCAATATTTTTTCATCTGTTTATCAGAAAAATGCAATTAAATATCAAATTGTTGATAAAAATGTAATCTATCTATTTATATAATTTATATATATTCATTTAATTTATATCTATTGAATTAATTCATATCTATTTTTCCATATTATTGAATCTCACTAAACTTTCAACATGAAAAGTGTTTAAATTTGAGCTCCAACGGTGCATTTGATACGGTACAGAATGACAACCGTGGATCAGTTGTCCTAACAATCTTAGTCATACTCCTGCTTAGGCCTATAATACTCGTATTCGCCGTCATCGTCGTCGTCGCTGTCATCGTACTCATACGGCACTCGTGGCTCGAACCTCGACGAGTGAGCACCCCCGGACTTCATGTTAGGGTAGCGCAGGCGGGGGTTATCGCCAGCCATGATGTAGTTCATAACGCCCTGGAGAGTCCAGCCAGCCCACCACAGTTGACGGCCAGCCTCGTTGAAGTCCGAAGGAGGCGGGCCGTCCCCCTCGTACCTGGCGAGCGCCCTCTCACGCCGATTGATGAAGAAGGCTTCCAAGTCGGGCGGTAGTCGGGATGCCAGCCCGGATCCATCCGCTGCTTCGGTGTGAGCTCGAGGTAGTAATGGTTCGTGATGGCCGCCCGGCGCGCCACACCTTGAGGGACAGGAGGGACCGGCACGCCTCCGGCGCTCAGCATCTAGCCGGCGGGGACGCGGTAGCCGGGCGGGCAGGGGTAGTTCGAGGCGGAAAGCTCCTCCGCCTAACGGTAGGTTAGTACGGTGGAAGCCATGGAAGATTGATGAGGTTGCAGATATGAGTTTAGATGTGATATGACAATGGCGGCCAAGCCTACATATATATAGTGAGAAATTGCGGGAAGACGAAGGCGGGAAGCGGTGGAAGAAGCACACGGATCGTGTGTTTCCTTCGAGCGCTTGTGAGCCGTTGGATCAGAGTTGTGTTTCTTTCGAGTGCTTGTGAGCTGTTGGATCGTGTGCACACGGATCGCGTGTTTCCTGCAAGCGCTTGTGAGCCGTTGATCAAAGTGTGTTTCTTTCGAGTGCTTGTGAGCTGTTGGATCGTGTGCACACGGATCGTGTGTTTCCTTCGAGCGCTTGTGAGCCGTTGGATCAGAGTGTGTTTCTTTCGAGTGCTTGTGAACTGTTGGATCGTGTGCACACGGATCGTGTGTTTCCTATGAGCGCTTGTGAGCCGTTGGATCAGAGTGTGTTTCTTTCGAGCCCTTGTGAGCTGTTGGATCTCAAGCAGAAGATAAGGCACACATATCAACACTCCTTTAGTCTCGGTTCCAGCTACCAACCGGGACTAAAGATGAAGATTTGCCCTGATCTTTTAGCTATAAATACCCACCATGAGGAGGATATGAAGAACAAGAGTACGGCTAGTCCGGAAGGCAAAGACCGAATACAAATCATTCGGATTCCCTGCATACGTCCTACGTTGCATTTGATATGCGGGCACTCTCTAGCCACCGTAGGGCTGTATGCAGGTGAAACCGTGTGTTTTGTTCTATCTAGAAATCCTTCAGTTCATCGACAGAATACAAGCCATCAACTGTGATGATATGTAACACTTTTGGGAACCAGCGGCAAGGGATTCATGGATGATCTGGTATATCCACAAGACTTTTTGGGACGGTTGCATATCATCAGATAAGTCTTGCCACTGCTTGGATCGAATGCCCGTTTAAAATGGATAGCCTTCTCTCTCAACGGACCAAGGCGACGACGAACTTCTCACCAGTTTTTGTTGCAGCAGAAAGAGTGAAGTGGAGCCGGCACGATGCGCAAGTGGGCGCTCTCCTGCGCGCTGCTGCATGGCTGAGGACAACGGCGACCAGCTGCAGGCACTCATGAGCCACCGTTGGGCTGTATGCAGGTGAAACCGTGTGTTTTGTTCTATACAGAAATCCTTCAGATAATCGACCGAATACAAATTACATAAAAGGTTTAATGCATTTGGGAACACTCGATCATACATATATTGTGTAATGCATTTGACAACACTCATACATTTGACAACACTCATACATTATTACACTCATACTTAGATCATGATCGCTTCTTCGGCCGTAACCATGGAGTTTCTTCATTATGTAACGGGATGCTTGGGTCAGTTTTCACTGTGAAGGGCGGAATTTCATCAAACTTATTATAGTCTGCTGACATGTCTGTCTTGTCCTCGACTCCCACGATGTTTCTTTTTCCTGAAAGAACTATGTGACGCTTTGGCTCATCGTGTGATGTATTTGTTTCCTTATGTTTTGTTTTTTTTGATCTGGAGCTCATGTCCTTCACATAGAAAATCTGAGCCACATCATTGGCTAGGACGAATGGTTCGTCTCTGTACGCAAGATTCTTGAGATTCACTGTTGTCATTCCATACAGCTGGTCTACCTTTACCCCTTCTCCATTCATGTTGACCCAAGTGCACCCAAACAAAAGGACCTTAAAAGTAGGTCCATAGTCAAGTTCCCATATCTCCTCTATGTAACCATAGTATGTGTCCTTTTGTCCATTCTCGTCTGTTGCATCAAAGCGAACACCACTATTTTGGTTGGTACTCTTTTTATCTTGGGCGATCGTGTAAAATGTATTCCCATTTATCTCGTACCCTTGGAAAGTCAATACAGTCGAAGATGGTGATGCGGCCAATAAGTAGAGTTGATCTCCAACATCGGTGTCATTCATGAGATGTAATCGCAACCAACTACCGAAAGTCTCCATGTGTTTTTGTTTAATCCAGGAGTCAGGCTTCCCTGGGTTTTTGGAGCGTACAATATTCTTGTGTACCTCGATATACGGAGCCACGAAGGTGGAACTTTGTAGAACTGTGTAGTGTGCTTGAGTGAAAGAATGCCCGTCCATACATATCATTACTTTCTTTCCTAGCGTGCCTTTTCCACTAAGTCTCCCCTCATGCCGCGATTCAGGAAGACCAATCGACTTAATGTCGGGAATAAAGTTAACACAAAACTCAACGACCTCCTCTTTTCCATAGCCTTTGGAGATGCTTCCTTCTGGCCTAGCACGGTTATAAACATATTTCTTCAAGACTCCCATGAACCTCTCGAAGGGGAACATATTGTGTAGAAATACAGGACCGAGAATTGCAATCTCGTCGACTAGGTGAACCAGGAGATGCGTCATAATATTGAAAAATGATGGGGGGAACACCAACTCAAAACTAACAAGACATTGGACCACATCCTTCTGTAACCTTGTCAGACTTTCTTGATCGATTACCTTCTGAGATATTGCATTGAGAAATGCACATAGCTTCACAATGGGTACTCGAACATTTTCCTATAGAAGCCCCCTCAATGCAATCGGAAGCAACTGCGTCATAATCACGTGGCAATCATGAGACTTCAGGTTTTGGAATTTTTTATCTGCCATATTTATTATTCCCTTTATATTTGACGAGAAGCCAGCTGGGACCTTGATACTGCTCAGACATTCAAAAAATATTTCCTTCTCTGCTTTCGTAAGAGCGTAGCTGCTTAAGTAATGACGCCCTTTATCCGTATGCTTGTTGTTTGGGTCTTTCATACACAGATGGTCCTCCCTTGCTTCCGGTGTATCATTTGTCTTCCCATACACGCCGAGGAAGCCTAGCAGGTTCACGCAAAGATTCTTTGTCACGTGCATCACGTCGATTGAAGACCGGACCTCTAGGACTTTCCAATAGTTTAGCTCCCAAAATATAGATTTCTTCTTCCACATGGGCGCGTGTCCGGTAGCGACGTCTTTCGGAACAGATTGACCGCCAGGACCCTTTCCAAAGATTACTTCTATGTCCTTGACCATACCAAATATAGCATCACCATCAGGGAGGTTAGGCTTCTTCCGGTGATCTGCCTCACCTTTGAAATGCTTGCCTTTCTTTCTTACGGGATGATTGGCTGGAAGAAATTGACGACACCCCAGGTACACGACCTTCTTACATTTTTCCAAATATGTACCTTTAGTCTTATCTAAACAGTGCGTGCATGCGTTGTATCCCTTGTTTGACTGCCCTGAAATGTTACTAAGAGCAAGCCAATCATTGATGGTTACGAACAGCAACGCTCGTAGGTCAAATTCCATCTGTTTGTGCTCATCCCACACATGTACACCTGGTATGGCCAACAACTGCAAAAGTTCATCAACTAATGGCCTTAGGTACACATCAATGTCATTGCCGGGTTGCTTCGGGCCTTGGATGAGAACGGGCATCATAATGAACTTCCGCTTCATGCACAACCAAGGAGGAAGGTTGTAGATACATAGAGTCACGGGCCAGGTGCTGTGACTGCAGCTCTGCTCCCCAAAAGGATTCATACCGTCTGTACTTAGACCAAACCATAAGTTTCTTGCGTCACCTGCAAAGTCCGAGAACTCTCTCTCGATTTTTCTCCACTGCGACCCATCGGCGGGGTGTCTCAACTTCCCGTCTTTCTTACGCTCTTCTTTGTGCCATCGCAACAACCTGGCATGCTCTTTGTTTCTGAACAGACGTTTCAACCGTGGTATTATAGGAGCATACCACATAACCTTAGCAGGAATCCTCTTCCTGGGGGGCTCGTCATCGCCCTCAACATCACCAGGGTCATCTTGTCTGATCTTGTACTGCAGTGCAGTGCATACCGGACATGCATCCAAATTCTCGTACTCCTCACCGCGGTAAAGGATGCAGTCATTGATACATGCATGTATCTTCTGCACATCTAATCCTGGAGGGCAGATAGCCTTCTTTGCTTCGTACGTAGTCTCGGGCAATTCGTTATCCTTTGGAAGTTTCGGCTTCATTATTTTCAATAACTTCTCAAATCCCTTGTCAGATATTCCAGTGTGGTACCGAGCTTTGTGCTGCCATCTTCGCAATTTGGGTACAACAAATTTTTGTGATCCTCTAGCATGGCCTCCAACTTCAGCTTCTCCTTTTATGTATCGCATTCTCGTTTTGCATCAGAAATGACCCGACCAAGACCATCATCGGGCTCATCTGACGCCCGTTGTTTTTCACTTCATTGTCTTCCATCATAGTATCACCGTATTCTTCAGGGAACATAGGATAGTTCTCATCATCCTTTTCTTCTTCATTGTCTTCCATCATAACCCCTCTTTCTCCGTGCTTCATCCAACAATTATAGCTGGGCATGAAACCTCTCCGAAGCAGGTGGCCTTGAAGGGTCCTCGAGTAAGAGTGCTCCTTAATGTTCCGACAGTCCACACATGGACAAGGCATAAAACCATCCTCTTTGTTTGCCTCAGCCACATGGATAAATTTATGCAGGCCTGCAATAAAATCGGAACTGCGTCGGTCGCCGTACATCCATCGATGCCGTTCATCCATCTGCATATCATATAATTAATTTTATCAAATACAATTAGAATAACATATTGAATACTGAAATGACCACCGTATATCGACACATGCAAAATTTGTATCAATTATAGATGAAAAGGACAAAGGTTTCTAATTAACCTCGATCGATCGGAAGAAAGAGAGAGGACAAAGCCTAAGGGTGGCTCGGGCACCTCATATCATTTTTTGTGAACTTAAATGTGGCTCGGGCATTTCATCGAACACCTCTAGTGCATAGCAAAGGAAAACAAACTAGCACCCACCTCTCACACCTCCTAGCTGAAAAAAATAATAGAGGAGTAGAAGCTGGCTGGCTTTATATAGGCAGGGGACTATTAGTCCCGGTTCGTGCTGTCAACCGGGACTAAAGCTCCCTCAGAGCATTAGTCCCGGTTGACAGCACGAACCGGGACTAATGCCCCTGACTATTAGTCCCGGTTCGTTCTGTCAACCGGGACTAATGCTCTGAGGGAGCTTTAGTCCCGGTTGGCAACATGAACCGGGACTAATGCCCCCGGCCCAACCGGGAATATTGCCTCACGGGGCCCTGGCCGGTCGAACCGGGACCAATGCCTGGCATTAGTCACTGAACCGGGCCTAATGGCTCCCCCCCCCCCCCCCCCCCCCTTCCCAAAGACCATTTTTCCACTAGTGAGACAAATTAGACGGAGTTCAACCCGGTGTAGTAGCTACTTCCTATGTCTTAAAATAATGACTCTTTCTACATAGCTTTGGTCGTATCGTTAAACAATTGATCATCAACATTTTTAGGCTTGTAAATTGTCTTGGCAATTTTACATAAACTGATTGTTGCAGAAAGATAAATGAAAAAATAGGTTTGTCTTCTCTTAACTAAGAGCTGATCTACCCAAAATAAAACAATTCTCTCCTTGCCGTCTCATCTTATCTTAAGTAATTTTAATCACAACATATTTGTATGTACGAAGAAGGGCGTTAGTTGCAAGAGATTACAGAAGATATATGTTTTTGAGTTTCCTCTAGACGATGTGGAACAAATAAAAATGAATGTATCACTAACCATTGTACTTGTACATGCTTTTAAATTAATTTGATGGATGCGTGGAAACCATATCCTTATGCAAGGCACTTACAAGTTGTGTGTAAATAAGGAGATCCATGTTTTCAGAAAGACGATAGGATTTTTTTTTCATATATTGTAGTCTGCAAGTCATATGTAAATAGAAAGTTCAGTATCCCAATAGTATAGGGAATGTCGATTTGAAACTCTCAAAAAAAAACAAGCTCCCTCAAGCTCGGCCTCCAAAACTCCAGATCGCAAAATTTGCCAACCATGTTAAACATGTTCTTAGAGGCAGTGGCGGAGCTAGGGGACCAGAACCCATCCCCACCCCCTATGCCATGATTTAGCAAAATTTTCATGTGCATAAGAATAAATTAGATACATATTAAGTAGAAAGTAACATGTTTGCCCCCCCCCCCCACCCCACCCCCAATCATGAATTCTGACTTCCAGCTCCCCCTAATGTAAAATCCTGCCTCCGCCCCTGCTTAGACGGGCATGCTGAATAAGAAAACTATCATAATTAAAGCCACCACAATTTATCAAAGAAAGTGTATTTACTCCTGGGCTGCCGTCTCAAATGTTAGGCCCTACCCTACTGTGTAATTCTTGGACGGGAAAGTGTCATATCCATACAACAGATCGATCGAAACTATTTTCACATAACTGAAAAACCAACATCACTACAGGAATGGCGCGCTGCGCCGACGGCCTTATTCTACGCCGACGACTTTTTGTCGGGCCCGTCGGCGTAGAACCCGAAGAGGCCAGCCCGTCGACTTGGCCCTCGGCGTAGAAAAGGCCATCGTCGTAGCCTGGCTATGCCGACGGCCACCCTCGGTGTTGAAAAAGCCCTCGGCGTAGGCCTCCCCGGGCCGTCGGCGTGCCGTCGGCATAGCTCTCTTTTGATCTATGCCTACTCACCGTTTTGATCATAACTTTTGCATTTGAAGTCGGATTTTGATGTTCTTTAGCTCGTTTCGAAGAGGAGAAGGAGATCTAAATCATCATACATATTGTTCAAGATATATTCTTCAAAAAATTCCATAAGCAAGGACGGAACCAGCAATAAGTTTAGAGCCAAATGACCAAGTTAGGGCCATCCCTGTGCCATAGTTTGTGATAAAGTGTCCATATTTGACACATAGGTGTGTCTTGGTATGGCATAAATTGTTGCCAAAAACAATTTCCAAATTATTTTTATAAATATCATTTTCAATTTTTTAAGTGCCAAAAATTACTTTTTTTATGAAGCAAGTACCAAAAATATGTTGCAAAAAGGCACCCATCTTATTTTCACTAAGAGTAGGACATATTTGATGGATAATCCCCAAGCATTCGGAATTTCTTGATTACTACCTAATTTCGCTTATTTAAATGACTTTATGCCAATTTTTTAAAAGTAATTGAAATTTGATCTACAAGTGTGTGATAGTTTGCTCTAAAAAAATTACAAAAATCATTTTTAGATACACAAGTAGTGACTATATCACAGAACCGTCGATAGTTTTGAAAAATGTGACCCCTTTCAATGAATAGGCACGGCGGCCATTTTGACCAGTTTTTCAAAAAAAATAAAAGAAAGTGAAAAATACTCAAAAAATGAAATCATATGGCATGGAGTCCTTTTATGTGTACTAGTTGCTAGAAAAAATGATAAACTTGAGTTTTGACAACATTTCAAAAAAACATTCACAAAAAGGTCTATCATCGATAAATATGTATAAGTTTAGAGCCAAATGACCAAGTTATGGCCATCCCTGTGCCATAGTTTGTGATAAAGTGTCCATATTTGACGCATAGGTGTGTCTTGGTATGGCAAACATTTTCGTCAAAACCAATTTCCAATTTACTTTTATAAATATCATTTTCAATTTTTTAAGTGCCAAAAATGACTTTTTATGAAGCAGGGCAAAAAATATGTTGCAAAAAGTCTTATACATGATGAAAAAGATGATATGGATGTCATATTTGGATTCCTCTCATTTTTCTGAATGATTTAGACATATTATTTGTGCAATTTTGATTTACGGATTTGAAGATATGAATTATTCAATATTAAATGAAAAAAGGCAAAAATGAATTAAAATTCATTTTATTGTTATTTTCATTCAAGATAATTAGTACTTATTCATTGTTGTTTACATAAATAATTGTTCGGATTCATAAAATAAAGGTGTGTGACATCATGGTCCAAGGGTTAATAGGATTGATAGGATCATATGATACTATTGTAAACAAAGTATGAGTTCTTTCTAGGTAGGTCATAGGGAAGGAACTAAGAAGTTAAGCGTGTTGTGACTAGAGTAGTCTGAGGATGGGTGACCGATCGGGAAGTGTCAGTAGAAGTGAGCGATGTAAACTGAAATTAAACATGCTTAGAAATAAAGATAATTATGTCTCTAGTGCGATTAACAATTTGAAGAAAAAATTGGGGAAAAAATTCTGGCCTAGACCTAGGCCGAGGGCAAAGCCGTCGGCGCACCAAGCTACGCCGACGATATTGGAGGATGTGCCGAGGCTCAGATACGGCGAGGGAGCTACACCGTCTGCTGCCGTCAGCATTGTAGTGCATGATTAAACAAACCACAATGTTGCGACTGCTTCAGAACATTTAGCAACCGGTTTGACAAGAGAGAAGGACAAGTCAAGTTTTTAAACAAACCACAATGTTGCGACTGCTTCAGAACATTTAGCAACCTGTTTTGGCAAGAGAGAAGGACAAGTCAAGTTTTAAAAATCAGCGGCTCTGGATAGCCACGCAATCGCAAGAAGTGGAATGTATAGTATCGTAGTACGTGGTATAAGCCAAGAGAGAAGAAACTACCAAAGATTACTACTGTATAATAAAACTTATAAAAACTACCCCAAGGGTCAGACATATGGTAAGCTACGCTACAATACATATGACAAAACTAAAGACGAGAGGGACGTCGCGTTTTTCTGTTTGTTTGTTTGATTATTGAGGGAAGACGATCGAGAGGGACGTCGTTGACGACGATTGATTGATTAATTACACGGGAAAAGCCCCGGGCGGTTCATGCGCGCCGCGTCAGGTTTTCAGATCATGAGCCATCAGAAAGATATAAAAAAAAAAATCATACCAGCCGTTGCGACTTTCACCACCCATGGATTGTTGTCTTGGGGTGAAATCGCACAATGATCCCGCGCACCTCGCACGGGCGTCTCGCCAAGTTGGAACGTGCACGTCAGCCGGATGCGGCGCATGATCTGCACGTGAGCTCCCGTGGCCACCACGACGGGCAGCAGGCCCCACCTCTCCGGCCCAGGTATCCGTCACATGCGGATCCGCCACCCCAGTGTACAGTTTTATTATTTCTCGAACAAAGATTCCTGGTCTCATCGCGCCGCGCCAATTAGATAGCCCGTCATGGCATGGTCCCGATAAAGTGTCCAGTAAAATTCTACTATTTCATGATTTTTAGAGAAAGTCTTGCAAGATGCATCAAATTGAGTTATACCAGAGCATATTGTGTAAACTACTTATAATACTATTACCCTTTATAAACTCACTTTCCCATTCACTACTTTTTGAAAAATAAATAGCAAATGACCGTATTATTTTAAATCTTACAAATGTGTCGGCGTGAACCAAGAACAATCTCTTTTGGCTCGGATCCCCGGACATGATTGGTGTGGTGGTCCATATCTTGAACCGAGTCGTTCCTACAACTTAGATGCGTATTTTCGCAGATTATCCGATACAAACCCCACACAAATTTGAAATAATTTTATTCCTTCTGTCCACGTGTTTGACTTTTCATAGTTTCCATTGTATGAAATTAATTATAATATTGGCTTGTAATATTCCTAATAATAGTATTTACAAACATGCGAGAGAAATACAATAATAAAATTCGTACACATCGGAATTCTCAAATATTCGCAGGTAGATATCTGAAATTAAAATAAATTTTCGTGATATTCCATGTCAATTTAGCCACAGAACAATGCATGAATAGACAATCAATGGCCTCATTTTTCCACAAAATTGACATGATTTATCTCCTAACCATCCTCTTCTAATCGAATTATTCTTAGTGTGGATGTTCTTTATGATCAACTAGGTGAAAAAATAGGCGTTCAAAGAATTTGAACTTTTAACCTCTTAAAACCATCAACTTTGATTGGAAATGATAATTATCGTCCAAATACCTTTCATAATGTTCCATAATTGCGTCATATCACCCCCGAAAACTTTTGTCCCCGTCAGGCCCAACCACTTCGACAAGAGGAATCTTTCTTCTAAAAATAATGCCATAAAATCAAGGGTAAGTTGGTTTAGGGGTTTCTTCCAATACATTTTAATTCTCCCGGATTTTTCTTCACCATTCCGTAGAATTCCTTTAACTCTATTAATGCATCAATTCCTAGTATTTTTTATGTGAGATTGTGTGCCACACTACATTATAAGTTTCTAGTTTTCGAACCCAATTGGCCAGTGAAGGCTGATTCATACTCTAATATTAAGAACAACCATCACACCCTAATCGTTGGGTTAGCAAATTAGATTCAATTGACTAAATGATAATTTGTTTTACCTAAGTTCTCTTGCCAAAGAAATCTAGTTCAAAAATGTTGAATCTCGTCTTCCCCCCGAAATCAGCTTATGAAAAGAGATCATATATAATGGGAAGTTGGAAAACAAGACTGAATCTATTCAATTCTCCCTCTTAAAGCCAACAACTTTCGTTGCCAACACCGACATATGTGTCCAGTTATTCTACCCATTCTTCTAAGCTTTATTTATAACCCTTTTTCCATCTACTCGAATACCAGGATATCTCATAGGTGAATCACCTTTTCTATGTGAAAATGTCTTTATAAATTTCAATTTTATTTTAATTCCTCAAAAGGGTAAAGTTCACTTGTGTGAACAATAGTTCTTACTCCCTCCATCCGCGGATAAGTGTACTTCTAGCTTTGTCCTAAGTCAAACTTTTAAAAATCCGACCAATTCATAGGGAAAAGTAGCAGCATTTATGATACTAAATTAGTGCCGCTAGATCCGTTTTGAAATGTATTTTCATAATATACCAATTTGTTGCCATATGTATTACTAAGTTTTCTATAAAGTTGGTCGAACTATTTTTTTTACCGAGGACAAAACTAGAAATACACTTATTTGTGGATAGAGGGAGTAGTCATTTTCTCGTATGCGCACAAGATAGAATTTAGACAATGTGCACTCACAAGATCTTGCTAAATAAGTAAAATGTGTCATCCGCATGGTGTAGTATATTTATGTTATTTTTAATTTCTTCCCCTGAACTTTCATTCACCAACCCAGTTTGTGTGGCATTTTCCACCATCAAGTCTTTGAAAAGCAAAGGATTTTGTTTCTATGATGTATTGCGACCAGAGCTTCATGTAACACCAACACTCCATCCTATGTATATTGCCTTGACCTATCCAACAATATTATTTAATCTATTCTTCCAAACATTAGTAAATTTCGAAATTAAAATCTAAGAGACCAGTAATCTATTTTTTAAGTTTTCCTAGTAAATTTTCCCCATATACAGTTAAGCCTAGAAATATCCAAAATCCCATGATGAAACCTATCCAACATTATGGTTTCTAATTCCTCAATAGAAAAGATTTCAGCGTTTTCATCATTTTTTTTGCAGTGTTAAGAACATATTGAGGTATATTTTATTCTAGGTGACCATATAATTTTTTATAGAATTAAGTAATATATTTGAAAAAGTCATCATCTCCTTTAATTATCCCCGCCTGCTCTTCTAGAACATTAATTCTATTTTTCCTCATCGGGCATTGTACTTTTAAATACATATAGTTGTTTGGTTCTAATTAAAATTTTGAAATTTTACAAACTATGATAGGAGATATTGTGGTTCTTCAAGAGTAATTAGTTCTGAAACCAATTAAGTTCTCCAAAGAGAAAATATTGTTCGCAATGTGTGTTAACCTTTGGAAAAATCGTTATCCATTACGGCGCGACTAAATCTTCAAACATTGTATTTTACAAATGTCGTGGTTTAATTTGTAAACTACGTTATATTTTTCTGAGTCATATTTCTGAAACTTATACACTTCAATATTTGAATGCCCTGTGTGTCTCAGCATGTCATACATCCATGACTCGTGATGCCCCTGAACAACAACAACCAAAGTAAATGCTGCTGTTTTATACTCCCCCCGTAACCATAATGTAAGACGTTTTAGCATGCTATTTTAGCTTGCTAAAACGTGCTATTTTAGCTTGCTAAAACGTCTTATATTGTGGTATATTTCAAAAGTGGTATTCATGCATGACGTCTCTGCAACTAGTTGCATGACTGGAGCAAGCACCAACAGGTTGGCATCAAAGAGAACAGAAGGTAATCAGACCAGCACCCTCTGTCTCTGTCAATGCTTATTCAGTCGTGCAACTCTGCAAGCAAGCAACAAGACGGAGAAAGTTGGAAAAGGAGGGGCCAATATATATAATCACATTTGACAGCACTGTTTAATAATTACGATAATTGCATTTACAAAATTGGCTTTCCAGGTCACGCAATAGACCACCCTGAAAGCAACTCCACATCCTCTCTGCAATTACATGACACGAGAAAAACCTAAAACTGTCAGCCGGTTGGCACGAAACTGAACCAAGTCCTTTGAAAAACCAATCCTACTCTACCTACCACACAGTACAATCCAAAGCACCCTGGAATCCAAAACTTTTTTTAATTTTCTTGTCTTCCTGTTTGACCTCTAATTTTGGTTCTGTCAGGTAGGCATCTCCATCAACTAAATAACGCAACAAGAGCACCTAACACCTATCGACGACGAAACACATCTACCATGCATGCTTTGCTATGTCCAAGCGGGAGAGCAGGAGCAGTTTGACCTGGTACAACAATGATCCTAGCTTGTACCAAGTTACCAAATGCCAGTTCAAAACCTGACGAGGTTAATAGTAACACCTGGTATATACGGTGGGGAAAACTGTGCACCAGACTTCGATCAATCGATCGCGTCTCGGCGCCGCGGGTTAAATCCTCACTAAATTTCTCTGATCTGCCATGGGTTTTCTTCAGAAGCTTGCACGGCTAATTAGCCATCTAGCTAGACTTGTAATCGGTCAGTTTTGCTGCACCGAATTACACTTGAGACCTGACTGACGAACATGTTAGTGGGCTAGGAAGGAATCTGTCTCTGACGGATGTCGCGATTCGTTGATTCAGAAGGGCTTCTGGAGGAAGGTGAGCATGTCCCCGAACGCGGCGGCGTCGTCCCGGGCGAAGTAGTCTGGTGACGACGGGTCGAAGATGAGGGACTCGTCGATGACGAACCCGTCGTCCTCTATGCCGCAGCCCCAATCGTCGCCCGGCCAGCCTCCGTCGCCGCAGCCGGCATTGGCGGCGGCGTGCTCGTGCTGGCTCTCGGCGTAGTCCATGTCGCTCGGGAAGTCGGGCGACGGCGAGGACAGCGCGCGGTCGGAGGAGCTGGAGTCCGTGTGCAGCCTCGGCATCGACTGGGGATCGGAGTCCCGGTCCGCCGACCCCGACCGGTCGAAGCAGAGCATCTTGGTCGCCGACGGGTGCTGGTAGAACCCGTAGTCGGACAGCTCGATCTTCATCGCCGGCGCCACGGCGTAGTGCCGCGGGTTCTTGGCAGGCGGCGCGGTGGCGGCCGGCTTGACCTCGTCGTCGACGGCCGTGTCGTACGTCTCGATGACGCCCTTCTTGTTGTAGATTCGGCAGAGCACCCAGTCATCCAGCTGCAGCAGGGATCAGGAAAGTCTCATGAGCGATCCCGATCGGCCGAGCAAGGTAAAAACAAAATCAAAATCAGCCAATTAAACCTAGTGTACACATGCACTGATGCACGCGGGTGATGAGGTTGGCGCCGGTGTTGTCTCTATCCCCTTGTGCGTCAGCCCTGACGACATGCGACCGCCGCCGGAATCAGCAGCTGCTGTCCGCATGTCGCTGCTGCCAAACTACAGGCTGTGACGAAAAGGACAACTTGAGCGTGCTGCACACAACCTGTCTTGGTTCTTTTTTTCATTTAGCCACTCACAAATTGACTTTTTTTAAAGCGACAATTTGCCGATTGAAGAAAGATTTTCTCGGTTGGTTTTCTTTAGTAATCGTAATCAATAGTAATCGGTTGCTAAAAGAAGAAGGAAAATCAATGGGTCGCAAGAGCACTGAAGCATCATCAATCAAAGACAGATGGACAGAAACAGAGCCGAGGGGGCGGTTCGGTGGTTTACCCTGAGCGCGTTGTTGGACTTCTTCCTGGCGGCGGCGGAGCGGTCGACATCGGCGAGGCGGTACTCGTGCATGATCCAGTTGGTCTTGACCCCCTTGGGCGGCTTGCCGGCGTAGAACACGAGGGCCTTCTTGATGGCGACGGGGCGCGGGGACCCCACGGGCTTGTCGGCGCCGGTGGCCTTCCAGTACCCGGTACCCGCGGCCCGGTTGGGGCGCGAGCCGTTGGGGTACTTGCGGTCGCGAGGGGAGAAGAAGTACCACTCCTTGGAGTCCGGGGCCCCCGCCGCCTTGGCCGGCAGCTTCCACGGCTCGAACTTGTAGAGGTCGACCTCGGTGATGACGGGCGCCGCGATGGGCAGGCCGCCGCACTTGCGGCACAGGTAGTACATGACCAGCTCCTCGTCGGTGGGGTGGAACCGGAACCCGGGGGGCAGCTCCAGCGCGCCTCCGCCCAAGTCCATTCGAGTACGGCGACGACCGGGTTGGGGGTTGGTTGGGCGGTGCTGAGCTCGAAGATCGATCTGTGTCGCTCGCGCTGGCTGTGGATTACTGCGTACTGCGGCGGCCGATTTGATTGCTCCTGGGCTGAGGTGCGGGCTGGTTGGGAAGGAAGATTTGGAATGGAAGAACATCGGTTCGCCGCAGCGGCGGCTATGTATAGAAGCGGGGCGTCGACGCGTGTCGATCGGGGGACGGCGGCTCGACGTGACGCACGTGCAAGTTGAGGGGTGCGGCCGGTTGACCGGAGGTGGGGACGGACACGTGTCGCGCATCGGGAGGGTGGCGCGGCGTGTGAGCGGTGGGATGTGGCGGTGGGCCAGCTGGAGGGAGCCGATATTGTCATGCGTTACGTCAGCAGTTCTGTCGCCGCCCGACCGGGATCGGAGAGGTCCATCTGAGCCGGGGGGATCTGTCCGTCCGTACCTGCCTCTGTGGTGGGCCCCAGTTTAGGAAGGGAGGCATGTTGCGTGGGGCCCACCTGGTGCTGCGCGCCTCTTGGTATGATTGTACGGGTCGTCGTCGAGATTCCCCCCAAATCGTCCACTTGGTCGATCCGCCTGCTCGTGGCCTAAAATAATGGTTTGGTACCGTGGATTTCAGTTTACTAGCTAGGCATCGATCGCCACCATCGATGATACCTAGGCCTTCTGGTCAGCTTTCTGCAGAACTAGCGTTGAATTCGGTATCTCGTTGTAATAAATCCTGCGGCGCCACCACGAAATCCGTATCTCGGAGTAGTAATACATCTCGAATCTGTATTTTTTTTCATAGTAATATGTGTCTTATTTATAAATAAAGATCAAATTACATGGCACGTACAAACCGATCTTACAGAACTGAAAAGATAAGATAAACCCCTATGTGACAAACTTCTCTCTCCTTCGGCACCACCGTAGCAGCCACCAAAGAGAAGTGAGACAGATCACCTCTTCACCCGAGCTCGACGCGGCTCCATCGCTTATTAGCAGCTTTTCGGATCTCCAAATTAGTTTGTCATATGACAAACCATTGTCGTTGAAAGAATCAGACCGGGGCAGCGCGACCCCGGACACGCCATCGAACTTCAGAACTGACACATCCGCATGTCTACGACGTCGAAGAAGGGAGCCAGAACTGTCAACCTCTAACCATAAACCCAACATAGGATACACCTTCTTCCAGTTGTCACCTGCGCCGACAACAGTCTGCGCGTACTTCTGGACGATCCAACCTCCCTGCTCCACCATGACGTCGGAGACAACGCCATAGCAACGGGGACAGAGCAGAAGGAGAGACACACTTGATGGGGTCGCCGCCGCCGCCTCGCCGACACCATCCATGAACCCTAATGTCGTTGATCTGAAAGATCGGCAAACACACGATGCATCAACTCCGAGACGCTGCCATGAAGGACATCGCCGGTGTGGGAGTGGAGCTGAAGCAGATTTATTTATCCACGCGCCGCTCCCACCACCCCAACGGCGCACCACGACCTGCAAAACAAAACCCTAACTACAGAGCGGAGGAACGGGGTCCCCCCTCCCTCCTGCTGCCGGAGCAGCAGGCGGAGGGAGAGGGAACCAGCTCCTTGACCGGTGGTGATCGGGCGGAAAAGCGAGATCGCTTTTCCTCTCTCCCTAGCGGCGGCGGAGGAGGAAAACGATAGGTTTCTCGAATCTGTATCTTCCGATCCAAAGTTCTAAATAACTTTCGTAGAATGTAATCTATGGAAGCTTTTCTATACAAGGTATTTTGGTCGGCCAATTCTTTTATCCGAAAATTCTCTCAGTATGTTTTGGCCCAAAATTCACGCTCCGGTTTTTTTAAAAGGTTATTGAAAGTAGTGGTTTTGCTATCCGATTAGATAGGAAGATTGTTTTTGTATTTTTGGGACTCTGCCGGTCATTACAAAACTACTCTCTCGGTTCTTGCTCCTGTGCTGTAAAAATATTTGTTGCCAATACGCACCTACTCTCCATATTTGCTGCTAGCGTATCCCTATGTATATCTGGACATCCATTAGAAAAGATGTGACCTAATTTGTGTTGAGGTAATTTCAGAACGCATGTTTCGACTTAAATGTTTGATGGACATGCCACAACTGCTCGTCACTCTCTAACATTGTGCATATCAAGCTAGCTAGCGGGGTGTTTGCATTAACACAATCAACGATGGTATTTGAGAAACAAAACAGTAGCTTATCTATCGAACCCTATCCCCGAGCTCTCGCGACTCCATGTGCGCCGCCGTGGCCGACCTGGCCGCCGCCGCGTAGCCCAGTCCCGAGCTCTCCCCTGCCCTCCCCCACCTCGCATGGCCCTCCCCTCCTCTCCCCAGCCACCACAACTCCCTCTCCACCTCCCATCCCCTGCTCCCATGTAGATCAAAATTCAACCCCATCGCCTGCTGCCATCGTTGGGGGAGATGGAGTTCCCGGCTCCCCCTCCCTAGGATGCGCTGGCCTCCTCCTGCCGCCTCCCCCTGCTCAACTGCCCCCAAATTTCAGGCCGACGCACATCTCCGAGGTCCCCTTGGTGGCGAAGGACCAGGGCTGGGAGGAGGTTGGAGGACGGCGTCGCCCGAGGTTGCTGAAGGCGCCAGCTCCGGCCCCCAGGAAGGAGACTCCGCTCTCCACCGCCTTCAAGCGGAGGACCTTCGGCCTCTGCTTCCGATGCTTGGCGTCGGAGCACTTCGTTGCGGACTGTCGAGGCCACCGCGAGCGGGACTGCCAGGCACGCCTCGATATCCCCTCGCACGCTGCCGCTGCAGGTGAAGATGGTGCTCGCCGCCGCCCTCGCTCACCTCCACCGCCTCCATGTCGGTCGAAGGACATGGCTACTGGCCAAGCACCTCGCCCCTGCAGCCGCTCGCCTCCAGCCCCTCCTCTTCAATCCCAGCGCTCGTGGACGTCGGTTGTCGCCAAGCCGGAGGTGCTCAATCTGGAGGCTCCTCGTGGGGCGGATGTTTCTGCGGCTGTTTCCAACCTCCATTCGATGCTCTGGGGATGTTGCAGCCTATCCTTGCAGCTCAGATGGAGGCGCGCGTTGAGCGCTGAGTTGCAGGCCTTGTTCGCAGCTCGTCTGGAGGAGGTCTTCCTTCCCCTTCGTAAACTGGTCACCGATGTGCAGGGTTGGACTGAGCAGGTATCAGGCCTGTGGGAGCTAATGGAGGCCATTGGTGGAAGGCTTGCTCTTGTCGATCCGTCGGCATCGGGCACGCATGCGGGCACGCATGATGAGGTTTCGTCAAAAAGACAATGTATAAGTGTTTGGTGTTTTGGTGCTTGGCAGCGAGTGTTGAAAAAGAAGCCACATGATCACGGTCATTTAAGATCGAATATTTATTTTAGCTCAACTCTTGATTTGATCAAAAAGAAATAAGCTAACTGGGGTAGATTGGTTGAGCAAAATATCAAGGCTTCATCATAAGCCACTACGGGAAATCCACAAAACGCCGACGGCCAGGACATACGCCGACGGCCAAATGTCGGGGCCGTCGGCGTTGACCCCGACCAGGCCAACCGAGATCTTTTTTTCTTTTTTTAGCTACGCCGACGGCATTGCCGTCGGCCTAGAGATTTTGGCCGTCGGCGTAGATTTTGCCGTCGGCGTATACTTTTTTAATTTTCTACATTTGATATGCCGACGGCAGCCGTCGGCGTATACGTTTTTAATTTTTTTACATTTGATACGCCGACGGCAATGCCGACGGCGTATACTTTTTTCTATTTTCCATTTAATATGAAATAATTCATATCTTTAAATCCGTAAATCGGAATTTAACAAATTAAATGTCTAAATCGATTAGAAAAATGAGAGGAATCCAAATATGACATCCATAAAATCTTTTTCACTGTGCACATGACATTTTGTAACATATGTTTGTTACTTGCTTAATTAAAAAGTCATTTTTTACACGTAAAAAATGGAAAATGATATTTATAAAAATAATTTGGAATTTGTTTTTGGCAACAATGATGATATGGATGTCATATTTGAATTCCTCTCATTTTTCTAATTGACATAGACATTTTTTTTTAAAATTTCGATTAACAGAATTAAAGATATGAATTATTCCATATTAAATGTAAAAAGGAAATAAAATTAAAAATAATTTCATTTTTTCATTTATTAAAAATATATACTATTTTACAATCATTGTTACTTATTCAAATGAATTTTCTAAATTTAAACTATGAAAAAGTGTAACATCCTAAATCAGGGGTTAACATGATTGATATGATATAAGTATCAGTAAGTTCTCATTTCTCAATTGGAAGTTAACAATGAAGGAACTCAAAGGTTAAGCGTGCTTGGGCTGGAGCAATTTGAGGATGGGTGACCGAACGGAAACTTTGACCAGCGTAAGTACTTTGACCTATGATTAAATGTGTAATTAGAGATTTAGTATGTAACAGAGTTAGAAATTTCGAAATAGAAAAAAAGTTCAAAAAATTCAAAAAAATTAAAAAAATTGCATTCATATGCCGACGGCAATGCCATTGCCGTCGGCGTATGAGGGCGTACGCCGACGGCAACGGATACGCCGACGGCAGAGTGGCTACGCCGACGGGCCGCTACGCCGACGGCCGCCGTCGGCGTATGTGTACGCCGACGGCAAACGAACGCCGTCGGCGTATTGTGCGTTTCCCGTAGTGAGCTAGTCCACGGACACAGTTTCAATTAACATAGTAGAACACTTTGTGTGTTCAGGAATTGTAGAGGAAGGCATAACCTTTACAATTTTATGTTTATTCATTGCGTTAACCACATATGCGACAAGAGAATATATAGGAGGAAATGAGGATGAAAGAGGGGAAAAAAGGAACACATTAGCCATAACGTGCTTTCCCCACCTCTAGTAGATCTTGATATGGATATCTCCACATAACATTACCTAATGTGATTTCTCCGTCTTGCTATTTTGTTCCACCGGTTAAAATATGTAAACATACAAACAAATCACATTTTGGGGGCTTAAAAAGTGCGCTTGATATTAGAATATATAATCAGATGATCGAAGACAAAAAACTTTAGAAAATCTCAATCCATGTATACTTAGCAAATCATAATTAAGAGTACCTTTCGTGCTAGCCGTACGACCGATGGTACTAATATACTCCATCCGCTCCACACACAAAAAATAAGGCAAGCAAATTTAGTGAAAACTCAAAACTTTTTAATTTTAGCCAAATGTATAGAAGAAAATAGCAACATCTATAATAGTGAATAAATATTCTATAGTATTGTATATTATGGTCGATCGATTTGTTTTTTTTTTCTTCTGAAAAGGGGAGTTACCCGGCCTATACATCGAGAGATGCATACGCCCTTTATTTATTTCATTTATTCAACATAGACTTGTAAAGAGACTTACAATGAATGATCATTCAAGTCGAAACCATCAAACAGTGACAAAGCAGCACAACTAGCACAAACGATAGATGTTACAACGGGTCCTTATTCTCCTGCCACAACCATCGCTGACTCACCACGCTTCTAACGTCGACTCATCCAGCTTCCGCCAACCCATCTCCAACATGTCGATCGATTTGTAGATGTTCAAAAAATTTGTCAGACTTGGAAGTTGACTTTTGACCAAAGTTATGGGGCATATTTGTTTAAAACGTAGGGAGTATATAAAGAATAAGGCCCAAATAATGTCGATAGATGCTTGATACATCAGCCTCTCCACTGACTACCACGAATCAATCGTCCAAGCTAGCCTTGGCCTGTGCGTGCATGCATATGCACGGTCTATGCATGCCTGACTGACTTGACGTGGTTACAGAAAGTATATACCATACCATAAGAGCATCTCCTCGAGATATACCGGTAACATCCGTATCCCAAGATTAGTTTGACATTCCTCCGAAAATTATTTTACAGTATGGGAATCCACCAGATATAGTAGATACATTATATGCGCACTGAATATTTTTGAAAATGACATGGCGCTGGATTTCACCGTTTTGATCGGCAAACACAGTTCGCACAACATAAAAATATTATGCTGGAATTTAACTGAAATCCTAAATTTACGCCTGAACTAACCAAAATTATCTTCTCCCCACGTTGCGACGCCGCACTACTTAACACTGGAGCATCGTGAAATTACGCACAGGACGAGGCATGGCAGCGCTTCTCTTCTCCAAACCGCGAAGCTAGAGATGCTCGATATTAGACTAGTCACAATAGAAAGTATCATATATATTAGTATCAAGCATATGATCATTATTAGTATCACTAGTAGTATCATAGTCACATTTTTTTTTTGTAAAATCCCAATACAAATATATGTAGAAGATTTTCTTATTTACGTGCCATGGTATTATAACATAGATAGATAAAATTATCATCTCTTCCTTAATAATTAATTGTTATGTCATACCGACGATAGTTCCAATTAATACACAGTTTTCCAATTAATTAATGGTTGCCAGCGAGTTCGCCGGGGTGCTCGAGAGGATGGCGCACGCAGTCAGTCGCACGCCACGCCAAGTCCGTCGACGGCTGCTTGCCCGGTGGCCCCGTCGGCGCAGGTCTCCGGTCGGGCGTCGCCGGCGAATTGACATTGCCGTTCTCGGCAAACGCAGGGGAAGGCGGTTTCGTACCGGTCCCACGTAATTTCGGTTCCGTCCCCGCATAATCTCGATACCGTCCCCACATAATTTTGGTACCGTCCCCACACTTTCGGTACCGTATGGTTCCGTCTATTTCAACCCGTTAGATCGAACTGATGGACGGTCTCTAAAAATTGCCAACCACCGTAAAACTTGTAAAAATTATCATCTCTTCCTTAATTAATTGTTATGTCATAGCGAGGATAGTTCCAATTAATACACAGTTTTCCGGATCAGAGAGGTTGTATCTTACTTTTGTCAACATGGATGATAATGCCTATGATACGCAATGGAAGGAGATGCACGGGTGTGCGAGGTGGCATGCACATGGGCGCATGGTATGGGCGACACGCAAAATTGGTGCGGTGCTGCAGCTACCCATGTACTTCCTCCAAGAAAGTATCCATGTGAGGACGATGTAGGGTGCGGCCAGCGACACCCACCGGCGCGCCGCCTACTGATCAGACAGACGTACGGCGACCTGAGGCTGAGGTGACTGACTATATATCCCGCCGCTACCACCCATGCCGTACGACTCGATCGGGTTGGACAAATTGGTGCGTGACTGTCCCCTCGAGCACGTGGCGCTCAACTCTCCGACGCGCGGCGAGGCGCAGTGACAAGGTGCCAAACCCCATGCGTGCGTGCGTGATCCTGTTTTCTTTTTTATTCGAAAAAAACATTAACCTGGGTTAAAAAAAAAATTCTAGATGGTGCATCCCACGATCTTTTTTTTTTTAAAATCAACTTTAGATACTTTGTATTATTATGAGTGAGGTACACAAAAATAATAAAAGTGTGATCTGAGCATGCACATTTCTAAATCTCCTAATTTTTATCAGATTTTTTTTTTAATTTTTACGTATCACAGAATACAAAGTATTTAATTAAAGTTGATGTTTGTAGAATACATCCATCATTGACCATATCCAATACGCCTCCCTCTCGACGACAACGTGCCACACCAATCAGGCGAACTGGTGAAGATGAGATGAGACCAAAAGCGCTTGACTATTGCTCGGTTGACGCGGCGAGCATGAGCCGGGGCCCCTTTTCAGGTGCGCGTCCACGTCGGCCGAGACGGCTCTTGGCGACTTCTTTTTACCCGTCTCTTGGCCACGGATAAACAATGCGGATCCATCCCCTACCTAGCTAGCTAGCTCCTGCGCGGCTACCAAGAGCCGCCCCGCGCTGATCTCGAAGGAATCCTTGGATCTTTCTCCTCCTCCTCCTCCTCCTCCTCTCACCGTCTGCCAAACCACCCACGGAGATTCAGATTCTTAAAAGTAATTTCGCATTCTGATTCGCACGGCGTCATTTTCAGCCGCGAGGTTGTATATATTTTATACTCCGTACAGTGGTTTGGGGTTAGTTACGCCTCGTTGTCCCGGTCCATGGGAGCGGATCATTTTCGTTCACCCAAATCTTTTGTTATAATAATAATAGGTGCTGGTGTATCTCGATCGAGCGATACTTGTAGTATTTGACGTCAGCGATGAGGTGTTACTCAAGCATCGGCGAACTACTTGAACAAGTCGTAGTATGAGCAGAGATTATTTCGACTACACAGTTGTGTGTTCTGGTTATACATCGATCGTGGCCACTATATATATGATCTCTTTTAAGATGTGGGGGTTTATTATGTCGCGTTACTTGGAGCAATGTTTTTGTTGTAGTATATCATGAGATACTGACTTCTTTCCGCTAGCTAGCTAGCTAGCCTTGTTCTAAACTTTTGATAAAATTATTTGCTCATTCGTATATCTAAACTCTTCGTCAAAGTATTTTGAAATGAAGGAGCACTCTTTCGAGGAAGGTCCAATGCAATGAACCACGGAAGTACGCCTGGTTGATTCCGCCCAATTGTGTTAGAAAAAAACACGATTGAGTTTTCTAATTAATGTGGATTCAGCCCAAATGGGAATCGATCGGTAGTGGAGATTCTGCTCGTCCATATCTAGACTTGCATCATGCGTGACATTTACTAGACGCATACACTTACAGCTCTATCAGAGGATTATACATACTTAAAAACAGTTTTGCCAGTTGCAGTTAGCATGTCCCACCCAGATTAGGTGTATCATTTAAGATCCCCTGAAACCAGGCAAACTAAACAATCCCCTGAAAGAAAACTAAACAAAAAATATGTGGCGTTGCGTCGCCGGTTTGGGAAGAATCTGCATCAGACTGGGTCAGTTTAATTTTTCCGGCAGTTTGATCTACTAGCCAACTTACACTAATTAAGCAACTTGCTAGTAAAGTACGGGGCATTACCAGATGAGACCAACTAAGCACTATATATAGGTTTAATTAATGGGATGTGGCATCATGGCGCCGCTGTTGCGAATCGAATCAGCTAGCTGTTGTTTTTTAATTCTTGCATGCAATTGTCATCTAGTAGCTCGCTAGACGCATCTCTACACATATGATATATGTCGACATCTCTTTTGAGACGTGGACAGGTACACGGCAAGGTACGGTGCACCGTGGAAAATATCAGACGTACTGGTACACACATCACGCACTGCAATAATGTTGTGTTCTATAACCGTGTTAATTAGTAAGTTGGTTTCGTCCTTGCTCGTTCACCTCATATTGCACATGCATGACCGCACATACATCGACTTTCAACAATTCTCATTTTCAGCTCATATTTTGGGTGGAAATGAAGGACTTCAGACATGTTCAGGCCGGGCAGTATGTCACGTTGACGCGCAGATCGCTTTATCTCTTTTTTTTTTCTCACTCCATCACAACATTCATATGCAAGTGACCGAACAATTTGCGTGCAAGGATAAAAGAGGGTTTAAAGGGATACACCCGAACAATGTTTAAATATAAATAAGGTGTCGAATTAGCTCAATCCGGTTAAAGATGCTGTAACCAATACCTAAAAACGTGATTGTGGTAGAAGATGATATCAAGGAGCACCCAGCGCGACTCGCCACCAAGTTTTATCACTCACTATTACATGCTTTGTGCATTTTTGTACATATTGTTGTGTGTTTGTATTAGGCTGTCATTATTTCTAAAAAAATCCATGATAAAAAAAATTCATATAAGACCAAAGGGTCACACTGGATGTCAAAGAGCCCCATGAAAACGAAAACAAAAACATGCAAAAAAAAAGTTAACACAAACCATGACTGTTCGCGACAAGTGGAAAGCTATCGTGGAATTAAATCATTGGGATAAACAGATGTGGCAGCTTTGTACTCCCTTCGTATCATAATATATATATATATATTTTTTGAAACAAGGCAAAAGATTTGCCATTTTCATTAAATAAGCAGAAGAGAAGTGGCCGGTTAATTAACGGAAAACCGGCCAAAAACCATTACAAAGAACTTATGCCGACTATTCTCATGCAACTCCCTGATCATCTAGGCAGATCAACCAACTCACCCAACCTGAAACATCCGCAAATCTCAAAACACTAAACATCACATCGCGAAAGGGAACCTCGCTGAAAACACAACAACAAACATCTCAGACACGACAACTCGAAGAAGAGAACCATCATCATGTAGTCGCGGAAGCCTTCATTGGTGTGCCACTCTTCTTGATATTGCTCTTGAGATACTCCTGCACCTTCTTGACTTTGTTCCCCGTGATGGTAGCATTGGGTTGTGCCCCAAGCGAAGGCGTGGATGTAGTAAGTAGCAGTTTTCCCTCGTTAACGAACCAAGGTTTATCGAGCCAGTAGGACCTTGAAATCAACAACAAAGTGAATGTTGAAGATCTCTAGCGCTTAATCTTCAACACACGTGGACCTGCACACACTCAACCAATTACTTTGCCCCCAACGGCGGAAAGGTTGTCAATCTTTCCGGTCTCGCAGAAAACAAAGCGGTTAATTGTATAGTGAAATAGATAAAAATATGAAAGTGGACCAGAGGAGTAATGATGATGAAAAGTGATGAATAAAGGTTGCAATCAATGTAAAAAGATGGACCGGGGGCCATGGGTTCACTAGTGGAGTCTCTCAAGTAAATAAAACACTCATATGATGGGTAACAAATTACAGCTAGGCAATTGACAAGATTATAACACAAACTTAATCTAGCTATGACATAGAGAACATGATAATATTTATGTAGGCATCACGACAATGAACAAAGACAGTTGAGTCCAACTTCATCTTTGTCTAAAAAGTCCATCGTGGGATCGCTATCCAGCCTGTCACCCAACGGTATTAAGTTGCAAGCAACAGATATTTGCATTAAGTAAAGCGCATGAAGTAAGCAATACTAATATCAAAAGAGACATTAACACCACTGCTTTACCCTTAGTAGCAATAGCACACCCTCGCCCTTAGACGTTTCTGTCACTCGTGCACAGGAACAAAAAGGGGGCATGAACCCACTATCTAGCATAAATACTCCCTCTTGGAGATACACACAATCACTTGGCCAAAGTAACTACGCACATCGGAGAACATGCAAGAACATAAATCAACATATAAGAATCATGCACAATCTGATCATAACTTCATAATCCATCAGATCCCAGCAAACACATCACATAGCATTACAATAATCGATCTTGATCATGTTAGGCAGCTCACAAGATCATAATACATGAAGCACAAGGGAGAGAGACTACCATCTAGCTACTGCCATGGACCCGTAGTCCAAGGTGGGACTACTCACGAATCATCCCGGAGGAAGGCATGGCGATAAAAAGCCCTCCGGGATCGATCTCCCCTCCGACAGGGTGCCGGGATCAGCTTCAAAATCACCCCCGAACTAGGGTTTATGGTGGCGGCGCATCGGGATGACTTCTTTGGAAAATAATGGCCACCGCGATGTTTTTGGGATTAATCTAATTTTATAGGCGTCGGAGGGGGCCGAGGGGACCCACCAGGAGCAGGGGCGGGTCCCACCCACCGCCCTAGGGCAGGCCGCGGCTGGGGGTCGTCCCTGCCCTGTGGGTGGCCCCCAGGGCTGCCCTCTGGACTGAAACTCCGTCTTGGCGAATAAAAAATCCCCGTAAATTTTCAGCGCATTCCAAGAATATTTCCTGTGGTAAGTTTCTGAAATGAAAAGACAGCAAAACAGGAAACTGGCACTAGGCATCTTGTCAATAGGTTAGTCCGACAAAATACATAAAAATGATGTAATATGATAGTAGAAACATGTGACAACATCACAAAACTAGTATGGATCAATAAAAAATTATAGATACGTTTGACACGTATCAGAGCCAATAATAAAGATTATTATTTATCATATTTGCCGTTCATGTAAATGTTTATTATCCATGCTAGAATTGTATTAATTGGAAACAAATACATGTGAGTAATATAAACGGAAAGGAGTCCCTAGTAAGCCTCTTATAACTAGTTCGTTTGATCAAGTGTTGGTTAGAAGTGTCCTAACCAAGGATTAATGAATCACTTGATAAACGGAGTTGTATCAGAGGAGATGATATAATGGATAGACCCAATTTTATAGATGTCCAATATAGTTTACTTAGACCATGAGATTATGTTACTCCCACCTACTCGAGGAATACTTTGATGACATCAAACGTCGCTTCGTAACTGGGTGATTATAAAGGTGACCTTCAGGTATCTCCGATGGTGAGTTGTTGGGTCGCATGAATCAAGACTGGGATTTGTCCGTCCAACCGTTGGATAGATATCTCTGGGCCCTCTCGGTAGTATAGCATAATATTCATATATGGAAAGTGGTTTCCGGAGGCATCGGAAAAGTCCGGGAATTTTCCGGCAGGGTACCGGAATATTCTAGAAGGTTCTAGAGGAGTCTAGAAGTGGGGCCCATAGTGTATGGGGCCCACATGGACCAAAGGGGTGGTGCAGCGGCCACATGGGCCAGCCGCACCACCCACCTAAGGCCCATGCGGCAAGGGCTCAAGGGCCCAAGGGGAGGCGCCCTAAAACCCTAGGGCTTGCTTGGGGGCCAAGCCACCCAAGCCAGCCGCCGGCCCTAGGGCAGGCCGCACCCCACCCCTGGCCACCTATATAAGGAGAGGCCAGGGCAGGTCCGGCCGCACCCTAGCTCTCCCAAGCCGCCGCCCCCTTGCCGCCTCATTCTCTCTCCTCTCCCGCAGACGCTTGGCGAAGCCCTATCGGATCTCCACCATATCCACCACCACACCGTCGTCATGCTGTTGATCTCGCGAGCCTCTCTACCACCTCTTGTGGGATAAAGAACATGGAGTCTTCATCGAGCCGTACGTGTGGATACCTCGGAGATGTTGTTCTTGTGACGCATCGGATAATACATCTCGCGACTAGACGAGTCTAGTTGCGGGGATCGACTAGCCAACCCCTGCACCGACAAAACACATTTGTTCGTTCTTCAAGGGTAAGAGATTGGATCTCATCTTCACTGCCTTCATCTAATAGATCTAGATCCGTTGGGTTTCTTCCGCTTGTTTCGTAGGAAATTTTTTGTTTTCTATGCAATGAACCCTTTAGGAGCTTCCCAACTTGATCTGCTGGATAGGAAGAGAGAGGAGACTCGATCGGAGCTTTGTGCGGCTTCAAAACTTCCCGGGAAGGCGTGTGGCGGCGGGGCAACGCGGCGGCCGGAACGGAGCTAGGGTTAGCTCGAGGTGGAGAGGAAGAACACTGGAGAGGCAGAGAACGAGCGCGAGGGAGAAGATGAGATGGGGGCGGCGTCTCCTGGGTCTTATCCTCGGTGGAGACAATGAAGCATGAGGTGGCACGACAACATTGGTCTCGTCCTTCTGACGAGGGAGACGGGAGGAAGAAGATGAAGATTGGAGGCTGACGGGTGGCGCTCACGTCCACGTCAGCTCCTCCTCCACGTGTATAGCCACGTCGGCCCTGACAAATATGCCCCACCAGTCAGTGCTGCTGATAAAATGGTGTTAGACACGAATCAGTGCGATCAGTTGGTACGATTTTGAAAAAAATCACCAAAACAAGTGTTGACCTGTGGTTTGGCTGACAATTGTGGTAGTTTTATATAATTTACTCGTATAAGAATACCTAAAATATCTTTTATTATGATATAGAGGGAGTAGTTGACACATCAGCCTGTAACAAAACAACGTAATAGAATAAATATGCATATGAATCCGAACACCGAGTTAACAAGTGCAAGCCATTTTCGTTGTAGTCCACGCTTGTGAACTTGATGGGTTCCTTGCAAGACATCATAGTATGTGTGGAATTTCAGATCTCATCGCCAGTCATACATGTATGTGGTAATTCAATTAGGAAACCAAATACACGGGCCGGCCGGTGGTATATCTTGGTCAACTTATGCACACACACACAAAACCGGGTGGTATTTAGTGTAATGTAATTTTTGATACACACCGATGTGGAAACAACATGATACTGAAAAAATTAAGAAACATCCAACGTTCAATGCCAGTTCAGTTGACCCCACATGTCGCACATGGCAGGACCAAAACAATCCACTAGCACCACAATCATGCATGCCAGGATCTGGTATATCGTCACAAGCCGATGACTCGGACCCGTATACTTTATACTCGGCATACATACATACAGATACAGGACGGATGACGATGGTAGCAAGCTTAGCTTAGCTAGGCTGGACGGCCGGTGATATGTGGGGAACCGCTCGAGTTTTCCATAATGTATCGGCGTGCGTGGGTCGACGCCGACGGGTAGCAGGTGGATGGAGGAGGTCCCCTGCAGCATCGATCAGCACCCACCCAAGTTGGCAATAGCATATAACAAAGTTGAAATACAGTACGGCAAACAAGATAAACAAATCGAGGCAACAAAAACAATGGCCTGTGGCTGGAGGGTTTACGCCATAAAAAAATTGGCGTGGCCCGAGAGTCGATTCTGAATCGGGGTGCACTCGCAGCGGCGGTGGAATCCGTTGACACGGATGTGAATCTTCGCGGCCAAGGATTAGCAATGGGTGGGGATCCACGTGTCGGTGACTCTAAAAGTCAGCCGGCTTAATTCAGCAAATCTCGATCCAGCTAGAGGTGTGCCTTTTTTTTTTCATGTTCTTTCGTTCGTGCGAGGTCGCAAGGGAGCTGCTGCCTGCGCGCCCATGAAACGGTAGACGAGAAGAAGGGGAGCCAAAAGAAGAAAACGATGGAGATTTTATGCGGCGACGCGATCGCGAGGGCATACCTTTTGCGAGATGCGAGATGGTCGTTGCAGCAGATGGTGGTGGGTTGTTGTAAGTAGTGCTTGTACGTGCGGCCATACCACCACGGCACCACTAGAGCTTTTCAGGAGTCACCGACTCTTGTGCTGTCAGCCTGTTCCAATATTGGTGTCCCGTTGCGAAATGTTTCGTTGGGAGTGAATCTGTGCGGGACCTGAAACGGCATGTCACCTAGTACTATGCACCTTCATCAAACAAAAACGTTGCTCGAACGGCTCATGTGGTTCTGGCCCATTGAGTCACGCGCAATAACACTATTCTGCTCAACAGATTTGAATATTCATACTGGGCCACCCCAGGATCTCGGTGGGCGTAGCGTGCGCAAGTGCGGCCCAAGTTGTCCTGTACAGTGATTTATTCTTCCGTTGCTACATTATTTTCCTTTGGACTTTATTAAGGCCCTCTTTGATTTGTAGGATCACAAAAGGAAAATGCTTACTCTAGCCGACCAATCGCTAGCAAACTTAGGTCCCTCGTTCGCTGGGAGCCCCTATACCCCGACCTGCGCGGAGCGTGCTCGCTCCCGCACGCAGGGGATTTCGGGATGGGCCTCCCCGACGCGGCCCAACAGCAGGTAGTGATATTATTTTTTCTGTTTTGTTTTCTCTTTTTCATTATTTTTTTTCTGTTTTTACTGTAAGAATTATGTTCACAATTTGAAAAAAAATATATAAGAAAATTAGAAAATATATAAATCTATTGGAACAAAAAAATTAAATAAACATTTATAATGTTTGAATGAATTTTAAAATATTAATATTTGTGGTATTTGAACATTTGTTCAATTTGAACGATTTTCAAAAATATGAACAATTATGTTATTTGAACGAATTTTAAGTTGCCCCATACATGGTTTTGGTAATTAATGACAATCTCTATGGACTAATGTTTGTATTGAGCTATATTTATAGGTGTGTCCATTTCCATTGCTTCATCTCCATTTGTTAGAATCAAAGCTAAGGGAAGAAAAGTTTGTGTTGAACAAGGCTTTGTGCGGGTTGATCATCACTCAAGGCCAAGTAAAGATATGCCGAAGAGTGCGTCTCCCATCTTGGTGTATGGGGGAGCATCATGTGATTCTTCACCGAAGCGCAATCGAGGAAGGAGGTGCGTCTTGAGGAGTTGAAGATCGTCTTCATCGACCTCAAGTGGATTTATGCGCAAGGCAAAGGTATAATCTTGATAGGGTTTCTATTTTACCCGGTCTCATGATGTTAGTGGAGAGATCGGATTATAGGATAGTTAACCGTACTATCAAGAGGGTTGTTGTAAGTAGTGCTTGTACGTGCTTTTGCCATACCACCACGGCACCACTAGAGCTTTTCAGGAGTCACCGACTCTTGTGCTGTCAGCCTGTTCCAATATTGGTGTCCCGTTGCGAAATGTTTCGTACATTTACCTTGTTGGGAGTGAATCTGCGGGACCTGAAACGTACGGCATGTCACCTAGTACTATGCACCTTCATCAAACAAAAACGTTGCTCGAACGGCTCATGTGGTTCTGGCCCATTGAGTCACGCGCGATGACACTATTCTGCTCAACAGATTTGAATATTCATACTGGGCCGCCAAAGGATGTCGGTGGGCGTAGCGTGCGCAAGTGCGGCCCAAGTTGTCCTGTACAGTGATTTATTCTTCCGTTGTTACATTGTTTTCCTTTGGACTTTATTAAGGCCCTCTTTGATTTGTAGGATCACAAAATACAGAAATAGGAATAGGAATTAAATAGGAATGCAAGTGAAAAACTATAGGATAGAAGAACACTGGAATATTTCCTTCGGTGGTCGTTTGAAACATAGGAAAGAAAGAGTAGAGGAATTCAACCAATATAAATCCTGTGATTCAAAGGAGCTAGCTTTGTTTTACAACTCTTTGGTATTTTAGTAAAGATGTGTATTTCATGGGCCTTCCTATTGTCCCTTTAAGCCGGAGGGAGGGCGGCTGGGGCGCAAGGTCCATCGGCCCTATAGCGACACAGATTAAAAATAAAAAAGTACTTTTTTTTGAAATATCATAATAATAATAATAATAATAATAATAATAACCTGATTAAAAAACATATGGAGTAATTACATTTCGCGTCTTTGTAAAACTTTGCACACATGTCAAATAAATTATTCATTGTGTATAAAACGGTACCCATGTTAACGGCCACACTAATTGTGGCCCACGAATAGGAAGTTTCAGCCATCAAGGCCCAATTTGACGCTTGAGCCTCTCCTTATGGTGCAAACCCATTTAGCGCTCATTGCGTGCGTTATGGTCGCTCCTGCCTAATGGGCAGAGACCCATTAAGATGTGTGTTTACCTTTTTTTATTTTTTTTCTATTTTAAAAATAACTTCATGTTTGAAAAAAATTGTTTCCGGTCCAAAAAGAAAAGGTTCACGAGGTTTAAAAAATGTCCACGTTAATAAAAAATACACCCACATATTAAAAAAAACGCCGGTTTCAAACAAATGTTCACCAAAAAAATTGTCAACGCATTCACAAAATAGTTTGTCCATTAAAAATGAATTTATAAAATAATTAGAAACATGAAATTTGTAGAAGTTTTCAGAAACAAATAAAAATATCTTTTTGAGGGTAATAAAAATAAATAAATGTAGTATCTTTGTTGTTGTGCCCCCTTTGATGCGGCCCGTGATTCCCCTCCTAAGGCGGAGCACCCATAGCGCACGCACTGTGCGCTAAATAGGAGCTCGCTCCTGCCGTGACATACTAGTTCGTATCTAAATGGGCTAGGCCAGTGACGTTGTTAGTTGGAGTTGAAAATCAAAAGTTATACAAAAAACACAATAGGAAAATAAATAGAAACGAAAATAAAAAATGTGAACCAGCCCAGTCGAAACAGCCCACTGGCCAAGCCCAGTCGACGACGGAAATGGTTAAGTACATGTGGTGTGCTCCATGGACGTGAACGCTTCGGCGGCCTAGTGGTTAGCACCACCGAGGAGAAGTGAGGGCGCGGGTGGAGGTCACGGGTTCGAGTCCCGCCCCCGCATTTTTGCTCCATTATACTTGACTCACGCGGGCAGGGTCCCACATGACAGGCTGGACGGGGCTCCACATGTCAGCCGCGCGGTTGAGGCGGGTCCCACATGTCAGGACGGACGGGGTGGGACCCACATGTCAGTATAGGCAGTTTGGGGTGGGTCCCACACGTCCCACCTTGCGGGTCCCACTGGTCAACAAGTTGGTCTAAATGTCAGTGGGGTGGGTCCTACTTATCAGTATGGCGTTGCTGTGTGGTGGGACCCACATGTCGGGAGTGGGGCCGGACCCACATGTCAGTGGTGTGGTGGGTCCCGCATGTCAGGGTGGGGTGGGGCGGATCTCGCATGTCAGTGGGGGTGGGGTGGGGTAGGTCCCGTATGTCAGTGGGGGTGGGGTGGGGCGGGTCCCGTATGTCAGGTGGGGTTGCTGTGTGGTGGGACCCACATGTCGGGGTGGGGCCGGACCCACATGTCAGTGGGGGTGGGTCCCGCGTGTCAGGTAGGGTTGTCGATGGGTCCTACCTGTCAGAGTGACACATAAGCGAAACTGACACCTAAACACTGACATGTCACATAAGCGAAACTGACACCTAAACACTGACATGTAGGTGACATGTAAGCAAAAATGACACCTAACACTAACACGTAGGCGATGCTGATGAGTTGGCTGTCCACTAATGTGAATGACCATTTAAATTGGTCGTAGACGTCTAAACTCGTCCCTCCCTTTGCTCTGCCACGCCACACGATTCCGCTGCTCTCTCCTCTATGATCTGCTTGTTGTGCCGCTGCCCTGCCTCTGTTTGCTGTTGTGGACTCGTGGTTGATCCGTTGATGTGCTACTCTGCTTCCTTGCTCCAATATTCAGTTGGCGGGAGTTCAGGCAACACTACTAGTGCTAATGGTGAAGATGCTGGGGATGGGGTTGTCAATCAGAAGTATCCTCTATGGGCTCTGTTAGTGAACTTTTGCACTATTTGAGACTTTGGTTAATTTGGAGTTGGAATTGCAAGTTAGGAGGCTGGGAACTGGGAAGCATATACATCATTTTGGTAAGCATGCTACAAGCCAATAACTTTATTGTTTATGTGTTATGTTTCTCTGAGATTCTAATACTTGCGTATGATCTATTTGCAATTCTTGGACTTGGAGTGTGGAAATTGATGATCATTCAGTCATTTAGGACTTGCAAAGGAGACAAATGGGGCAGTATTTTGATCTCATCCATGCATTCAATTATTCCCGTCTTTATTACATGGCATTTCTTATTTTTATATATATACTCGCCATATCGCCGTATTGCTGTTTTCTGAGATTGCCGTATCCCGTCTCGCCGTATCGGTGCTTAGTAGATCCGCACAGGGGAAAAAAAATTCTCGCACGATCCGGATCACGATCTCCCTGCCCCGCCGCCTCCACACGCGACGTCCACGACTCGCTTCCCCCATCGTTGATGTGGAGACATCTGGATCGCGCCATCGACTCCATGGCCTCTAGGGTTCGTGTTTCCCCGCAGCTGTGAGCCTACACCGTGCATCTCCTTTGCTCACCACGTCTTCTTCGTGAGCTTCGCACTCTCCACGCCGCGTCCGTCGGGCCGACGACAGCCAGGACGAAGACCAGCGTGCAACACAGGAACGAGGAACCCGACGAGGCCGAGCTTGGCATCGAACCGGGCCTCCACGCGCTCGCGCCATCTCCGTCCCTGCTACCCCTACCGGCGTGAGCCCGCCCCGCCCCCTTTCCATCCCGCAAGCCACGCTGTCGGCCGCCCTGCACGCGTGGTCCGTCCCGTTCCAAGCGCTGCATGCTGTGCCGTTTGTTCTGCACTTATGGAGGGCCGTGTTGAACGTCCGCCGCGCTGCACGAGTGACCCGCCGCCTTGCACGCGATCCCTGACTCCCTTCCTGTGATTCCCACCGACTGACCACAGGGACGCCTCCCCCGCTCAAGGTTGGTTTTAGCTATCCTCATTGACACTTATAGATGTTTGGTTCGAATTGTTAGCCTTGAATTTTGCTGCACATAACATTTTAGATAGGTAGCTTATGGAATGTCAGTAGAATTAATTTTATGACGAGAGGCAGAGAGAGATGGCGCTCCTTCTGCCATCGGGATATTGAGAAAGGCCATCACTAATTTCCATATCTTTTTGAAACGAAACTGCAAAGCCATATATTGAACTGCTGCTCTGTTCTTTGGCTATGGACATACTCACGTCATTCTGGAACTAAATGAACCTTCCGAAGAACTTTAATTAGTTGTAATTGTTCTGTGGTAGATTTGATGTGATAATAGGAACAAGCTGTCTGAATTAGAAAGGCAATACACCAATAAGTGTCTTTCCACAATGTGTTCTCATATTACGTAGTACAAAAATCCATACGACTCATAATTGCTTTACGTGTGTGAGTGTTTTCTTCCCAGACTTTGACTTTGCAGCCTCGATAGTTGATATCGTAAGAGGTGAGATTTTTTCTGAATCGACTGTTCATTCTGATTTTTTTTACAAGAGGTCAATCAGAGATGGTTTATTGATCCTTATATGCAAATGAACCGTTCAGGAGCTTCCCAACTTGATCTGCTGGATGGGAAGAGAGAGGAGACTCGATCGGAGTTTTGTGCAGCTTCAAAACTTCCCGGGAAGGCGTGTGGTGGCGGCGCAACGCGGCGGCCGGAACGGAGATAGGGTTAGCTCGAGGTGGAGAGGAAGAACGCTGGAGAGGCAGAGAACGAGCGCGAGGGAGAAGATGAGATGGGGGCGGCGTCTCCTGGGTCTTATCCTCGGTGGAGACAATGAAGCATGAGGTGGCACGACAACATTGGTCTCGTCCTTCTGACGAGGGAGACGGGAGGAAGAAGATGAAGATTGGAGGCTGACGGGTGGCGCTCACGTCCACGTCAGCTCCTCCTCCACGTGTATAGCCACGTCGGCCCTGACAAATATGCCCCACCAGTCAGTGCTTGCTGATAAAATGGTGTTAGACACGAATCAGTGCGATCAGTTGGTACGATTTGAAAAAATCACCAAAACAAGTGTTGACCTGTGGTTTGGCTGACAATTGTGGTAGTTTTATATAATTTACTCGTATAAGAATACCTAAAATATCTTTTATTATGATATAGAGGGAGTAGTTGACACATCAGCCTGTAACAAAACAACGTAATAGAATAAATATGCATATGAATCCGAACACCGAGTTAACAAGTGCAAGCCATTTTCGTTGTAGTCCACGCTTGTGAACTTGATGGGTTCCTTGCAAGACATCATAGTATGTGTGGAATTTCAGATCTCATCGCCAGTCATACATGTATGTGGTAATTCAATTAGGAAACCAAATACACGGGCCGGCCGGTGGTATATCTTGGTCAACTTATGCACACACACACAAAACCGGGTGGTATTTAGTGTAATGTAATTTTTGATACACACCGATGTGGAAACAACATGATACTGAAAAAATTAAGAAACATCCAACGTTCAATGCCAGTTCAGTTGACCCCACATGTCGCACATGGCAGGACCAAAACAATCCACTAGCACCACAATCATGCATGCCAGTATCTGGTATATCGTCACAAGCCGATGACTCGGACCCGTATACTTTATACTCGGCATACATACATACAGATACAGGACGGATGACGATGGTAGCAAGCTTAGCTTAGCTAGGCTGGACGGCCGGTGATATGTGGGGAACCGCTCGAGTTTTCCATAATGTATCGGCGTGCGTGGGTCGACGCCGACGGGTAGCAGGTGGATGGAGGAGGTCCCCTGCAGCATCGATCAGCACCCACCCAAGTTGGCAATAGCATATAACAAAGTTGAAATACAGTACGGCAAACAAGATAAACAATCGAGGCAACAAAAACAATGCCTGTGGCTGGATCGAGGGTTTACGCCATAAAAAAATTGGCGTGGCCCGAGAGTCGATTCTGAATCGGGTGCACTCGCGGCGGCGGTGGAATCCGTTGACACGGATGTGAATCTTCGCGGCCAAGGATTAGCAATGGGTGGGGATCCACGTGTCGGTGACTCTAAAAGTCAGCCGGCTTAATTCAGCAAATCTCGATCCAGCTAGAGGTGTGCCTTTTTTTTCTTCATGTTCTTTCGTTCGTGCGAGGTTGCAAGGGAACTGCTGCCTGCGCGCCCATGAAACGGTAGACGAGAAGAAGGGGAGCCAAAAGAAGAAAACGATGGAGATTTTATGCGGCGACGCGATCGCGAGGGCATACCTTTTGCGAGATGCGAGATGGTCGTTGCAGCAGATGGTGGTGGGTTGTTGTAAGTAGTGCTTGTACGTGCTTTGGCCATACCACCACGGCACCACTAGAGCTTTTCAGGAGTCACCGACTCTTGTGCTGTCAGCCTGTTCCAATATTGGTGTCCCGTTGCGAAATGTTTCGTTGGGAGTGAATCTGTGCGGGACCTGAAACGGCATGTCACCTAGTACTATGCACCTTCATCAAACAAAAACGTTGCTCGAACGGCTCATGTGGTTCTGGCCCATTGAGTCACGCGCAATAACACTATTCTGCTCAACAGATTTGAATATTCATACTGGGCCACCCCAGGATCTCGGTGGGCGTAGCGTGCGCAAGTGCGGCCCAAGTTGTCCTGTACAGTGATTTATTCTTCCGTTGCTACATTATTTTCCTTTGGACTTTATTAAGGCCCTCTTTGATTTGTAGGATCACAAAAGGAAAATGCTTACTCTAGCCGACCAATCGCTAGCAAACTTAGGTCCCTCGTTCGCTGGGAGCCCCTATACCCCGACCTGCGCGGAGCGTGCTCGCTCCCGCACGCAGGGGATTTCGGGATGGGCCTCCCCGACGCGGCCCAACAGCAGGTAGTGATATTATTTTTTCTGTTTTGTTTTCTCTTTTTCATTATTTTTTTCTGTTTTTACTGTAAGAATTATGTTCACAATTTGAAAAAAAATATATAAGAAAATTAGAAAATATATAAATCTATTGGAACAAAAAAATTAAATAAACATTTATAATGTTTGAATGAATTTTAAAATATTAATATTTGTGGTATTTGAACATTTGTTCAATTTGAACGATTTCAAAAATATGAACAATTATGTTATTTGAACGAATTTTAAGTTGCCCCATACATGGTTTTGGTAATTAATGACAATCTCTATGGACTAATGTTTGTATTGAGCTATATTTATAGGTGTGTCCATTTCCATTGCTTCATCTCCATTTGTTAGAATCAAAGCTAAGGGAAGAAAAGTTTGTGTTGAACAAGGCTTTGTGCGGGTTGATCATCACTCAAGGCCAAGTAAAGATATGCCGAAGAGTGCGTCTCCCATCTTGGTGTATGGGGGAGCATCATGTGATTCTTCACCGAAGCGCAATCGAGGAAGGAGGTGCGTCTTGAGGAGTTGAAGATCGTCTTCATCGACCTCAAGTGGATTTATGCGCAAGGCAAAGGTATAATCTTGATAGGGTTTCTATTTTACCGGTCTCATGATGTTAGTGGAGAGATCGGATTATAGGATAGTTAACCGTACTATCAAGAGGGGCTCTAGACCGAGTATCCTGATCGTATCATTCATGAAGAGCTCAAACCTTTGCATCCTTGCAATCAACTTTATTGGTTCTTATTTGGCTTTTATCCTTCTGAGACTTTAGAGCTTGTGTTCATCTCCATACCAAGCTCTAGTTCATCAAAAACGGATTTCATGAATATCTTCTTGGGTTTTGATATTGGAGGTTTTTCCGGTTTGTCTATTCTAGGAGAGGTCAAACTCTCTCCTTTTGATTTCCTCCTCACATGATGGACAATGATGTTTCTCTGCATGATCTTGTAGAGCTTTTCGTTGCGAGTCTAACGAGCCCAAGATCATCGAAAACGGAGTCCAGTTGCAAAAGATACGACATTTTCAGTTTGCGAAAGAGAGTTTAACCTTTCTCCATTTGTTTTTATAATATCTTATTGTACTATGATGTTTCTCTGCATATTCTTGTAGTGCTCGTTGTGACGATTCCAACGAGTTCAAGATTATCGGAAACGGAGTTCGTATGCGAAAATTATTGCGTTTTCGTTGTCGGAAATGGAACATGAAGGAAAGGCAGCGCAACAGGCTGGCCGACCCCCTGGCCGGCCCAGGACGGGCTCCAGGCGGGGCGGCTCTGGGGGGTGGCCGGCCCCCAGGCCGGCCTAGGCTGGGTTCCAAGCCAGGCGGCTCTGGGGGGTGGCCGGCCTCCAGGCCGGCCCAAGCCGGGCACCAGGCCGGGCGGCTCTGGGGACGGCCGGCCTCCATGCCGGCCCATGCCGGGAACCAGGCGGGGTGGCCGGCCTCCCGGCCGGCCCAGGCCGGTCCACAGGCCGGCTGCCCTGTGTGCCCCGCGTGAAGATCTGTGGCCGCCCCCCCGGCCGGGCACCCTGCAGCTTCCCAACGGCCATATTTTTGGCCTCCTATTTAAGGGGTTTCTTCCCCAAATAAACCTAAACCCTTTTGCCAACTCTTCATCTCGTGTTTTGCCCCCATTGTTGACCTTCTTGTGAGCTTGATTCCTCTCAATCCCTCCAATGATTCTTGCCCAAATTTAGGAATTCAAGAGAGGAGATCTAGATCTACCATTCCACCAATCCTTTACTCCTCTAAGTGAGGGGAACTTAGTGGATCTAGATTTTGGAGTTCTTAGTGTTTCTCCTTTGTTCTTCCTCTTAAATCCCTCCATAGAATTAGTTGCTTTGGTTGGATTTTGGAGAGAAGGATTTGACCACTTGGTGTGTTCTTAGTGTTTCTCCTTTGTTCTTCCTCTTAATGAGGTTGAACTAGATTATTTCATTCCCGTGGTTTGTCAAAGGAATCTGGAGTTAGAGGACAATTTTCCTTTGGTGCATTCCTGTGAATCAAACGTTGCTACAGTATAAATTCCCGTAGGAATCCGAATCCTTCAGTTTTCCTCTTTGGTATTTTAGTAAAGATGTGTATTTCATGGGCCTTCCTATTGTCCCTTTAAGCCGGAGGGAGAGCGGCTGGGGCGCAAGGTCCCTCGGCCCTATAGCGACACAGATTAAAAATAAAAAATTACTATTTTGAAATATCATAATAATAATAATAATGTCATAACCTGATTAAAAAACATATGGAGTAATTCTATTTCGCGTCTTTGTAAAACTTTGCACACATGTCAAATAAATTATTCATTGTGTATAAAACGGTACCCATGTTAACGGCCACACTAATTGTGGCCCACGTATAGGAAGTTTCAGCCATCAAGGTCCTGTTTGACGCTTGAGCCTCTCCTTATGGCGCAAACCCATTTAGCGCTCATTGCGTGCGTTATGGTCGCTCCTGCCTAATGGGCAGAGACCCATTAAGATGTGTGTTTACCTTTTTTATTTGTTTTTCTATTTTAAAAATAACTTCATGTTTGAAAAAAATTGTTTCCGGTCCAAAAAGAAAAGGTTCACGAGGTTTAAAAAATGTCCACGTTAATAAAAAAATATACCCACATATTAAAAAAACGCCGGTTTCAAACAAATGTTCACCAAAAAAATTGTCAACGCATTCACAAAATAGTTTGTCCATTAAAAATGAATTTATAAAATAATTAGAAACATGAAATTTGTAGAAGTTTTCAGAAACAAATAAAAATATCTTTTTGAGGGTAATAAAAATAAATAAATGTAGTATCTTTGTTGTTGTGCCCCCTTTGATGCGGCCCGTGATTCCCCTCCTAAGGCGGAGCACCCATAGCGCACGCACTGTGCGCTAAATAGGAGCTCGCTCCTGCCGTGACATACTAGTTCGTATCTAAATGGGCTAGGCCAAGTTAGTTAGTGGTGACTGCATCCCCGGCACAGTCCGTCGATCACGACTGCGCGACATGTCCTTGTCCATCATCGGGTACGATATACCCCGTCGGGTCGATCCTTCCCTGCACGTCGGCTACAGTACCTTGCCACCAGTCACCAGAGCTAGTCTATACTTTACTTATAAAAGAGCCAACATTTTCTTTCCTAAAGCCACCCGTTGTGTGTACCAGGCTAATTAGTAATACAGATTTATCCCACATATTGAGATCTAACGGCCTAAGTATATATGGTTGGGACCCATGGGTGTAGTTAGCAATTAGCTTTGGCAGACGAAACTCTGCCGAGGAAATTTCCCTCGCCGCGCAGTCCGGTCGAGAGCGCACGACTAACCCTAACCCCACCCCCCCCCCCCTCCCCCCGCACTCTCTCTATATCTATTCCTTCGGTTGGCAGGAACTGGATCGAGCGCCGCCGCTGCTGCGTGGAGTCCATCTCCCGCTCCGCCGTCGCCTGAAATTGCGCCTCCGTCGTTGGAATCTCGCCGCCGTTGCCCAGATTCAACTCCCCCCCACCGGGATTCGCCCTTCTCCGCCGCCTGGAGTCGCCTCCACCTCCGCCCGTTGCCAGCAACGAGGTAAACTCGTCCCTCCCTTTGCTCTGCCACGCCACACGATTCCGCTGCTCTCTCCTCTATGATCTGCTTGTTGTGCCGCTGCCTGCCTCTGTTTGCTGTTGTGGACTCGTGGTTGATCCGTTGATGTGCTACTCTGCTTCCTTGCTCCAATATTCAGTTGGCGGGAGTTCAGGCAACACTACCAGTGCTAATGGTGAAGATGCTGGGGCTGGGGTTGTCAATCAGAAGTATCCTCTATGGGCTCTGTTAGTGAACTTTTGCACTATTTGAGACATTGGTTAATTTGGAGTTGGAATTGCAAGTTAGGAGGCTGGGAACTGGGAAGCATATACATCATTTTGGTAAGCATGCTACAAGCCAATAACTTTATTATTTATGTGTTATGTTTCTCTGAGATTCTAATACTTGCGTATGATCTATTTTGCAATTCTTGGACTTGGAGTGTGGAAATTGATGATCATTCAGTCATTTAGGACTTGCAAAGGAGACAAATGGGGCAGTATTTTGATCTCATCCATGCATTCAATTATTCCCGTCTTTATTACATGGCATTTTCTTATTTTTATATATATAGCGGCCCACCATCTCAGCGGAAAAGCAGCGTGGCTTACACAGAGCTCTTTCGGCCAGATATCTCGGCTCGTCGCTACCCCGTGGATGATATCACGGAGAGGGAAAATTGTGAGCTACATGCTCCATTGATGAACATAACCGTGAAGGTGGCGGTCGGCGTAGTCTTAGCTGCTGTAACTAATGGTACTTACCATTCGCAGCCGATTCCAGATGGATATTCTGTTGTCGTAGTGGATGAAGTCATGAAAGGAAACGAGGATCTGCAGCTTGACTACCCTACGGGTGAAGGCGAGACTGCACTGAGGAATGGTAGAAAAACTACTGTTCTATGGCGGAAGGAACACATTGTGCTTCCAAATTGGAAGCCAAGGTCACCGTCTCCGCCGCCTCAGCGGTCTCCGCCGCGTCATCCGTCTCCGCCACCTCAGCCGTCTCCGCCGCGACAGCCATCTCCTCCACATCATCAGCCATCTCCTCCGCCGTGTCAGCCGTCTCCACTGCCTCAGCCGTCTCCGCCGTGTCATGCATCTCCTCCGCAGCCTCAGCCGTCACAGGCTCATAGTCGTGTTCAAAAGCGGAAGAGCACCGCCTGCGCCGCCTCTGCCTCGGGTTCTAGTGGTACAAGGCATCAGAAGAAAGCGAAACCCGCCAAGCCTATCGAGAAATTACCTTACGAAAAGACCGAAGCAGAGCTAAAAGAGTGGGTTAAAGAGGATGTCAGACGCCAGTTAGCACCGAAGCGGCCACAAAAGGTCCCACTAGATCCGGTCTTAGTTGAGAGAACACTGAGAAACCTGACGCGACCAACGGCTGAGCAGATTTTACCGGACTACGACCGAACAATTATAAAGGCACGTGATGCTCAGGTGTCGCCCGATGTTCTGAGGGCACGCAATATTCCGAAGCCGAAGGTGCGTCCATACGGTCAAGGAGTTCCTCAGCTCGGACAACAGGAGAAGCAATCGTGCGCCCCGCTGAGGGTGTGTTCCGATGTCCCTCGGCCTAAACAATTAACTAACAAACAAATCAAAAAAGCCGCCGCTGAGCTTGGTGTGACCATGGCTGAATACTTGGGCTCGCTAATAGAGTATCCCATTGCTGAGGTGATCACAGACAAGTACAAATACAAGCACGGGGAGCCTTTTGTCAAACCAGAGAAGGTCCCAAACCTTCCAACAAAAATGCGAAGATTGAATGCGTGGTACATGGAAGCAGCAAAGGAAGGGAAAAACTGGATCAACCTGGAGGTTAAAGAAGAGCATTACGGTCATGGAATTGCCGAGGTCCAGGTTGAATTTGAAGAACTGTTTCAGTTATTCCAACAAGATGCCATCGACAAATCTATCGTCAGTGCCTATTGTCTGTAAGTATTTTTTTCTGTAACTAAGTCTCTAACTCAGCTCGTTAAACATATTTGTAATTATCCTCACTCTATTATGCAGATTGAAGATTCGAGAATGCAGATTATCTGGAATCTATGACATTGGGTTCGTTGACCCACATGTCATTCATCAGTACAATCTTATACATAAAGAAAAGAAAACGGAGGACCTCTTGGTACTTGCGTTAAGGAAGCAAGAAACTAAAACACAAATACTATTTCCTTACAACTTCGGGTGAGTGTTAGTGTCTATACACCTTCTATACTCCATGTTAATTAAGTGTAATTGACGAGTAATTCGTGCGCAGGTTCCACTATCTGTTATTTATCATTATTCCTGACAAAGGAATAGTACAAGTCATGGACCCGCTACGTGATCAACCAGGGAACTGGGAGGACATGAAGGGAATGATCCAGAGGTAATTTCAATCATTATGGCACTATATCGGCAACTTTCGTTCATTTCCTGGTATGTAGTAATTAATAAGTCATTTATTCTTTTTCATTGACTTCCAGGGCTTGGAAACGGTTCACCAACAGGGCTCCGGGTGAATGGACAGATGAGCTTGAATTTAAAGACATGGCGGTAATTAGTTCTAGCTAGACCCGGGCATCTATTTGATTGAAGTTTAATAATATTATCATGCTTGATTATTATTTTGATTGAACTTTGTTCTTATAAAGTGCCCGAGACAGGGATCCGGAAATCACTTATGTGGATTGTATGTCTGCGAGTTCATTCGCCAGAGGTGTTATCAGAGGAGCAGACTCTTAGAACATCTTGAAGTAAGTAAACAATATTCACAATACTATTTTATTACAATCAATTGTGTTGAGATTCTCTCATATATATATATATTAATTGACCCCTTCCATAAATTATATAGATCGAAGAGATGCGGGACATGCTCCTACCACAAGACCGCTTGCGAGCAATTCAAGAGGAGCTGGTGGCATTCTTCTTAGATCAAGTCATAGATAAAAATGGAGAATTTTATTCACCGTGCAACTAGGCTTTTGTGTATGTTAATAGGGTTGGACAACTTATATGATACTATATGTAAAGATTCGACAACTTATGGCGATGTTTGTGTAATTCCTTCTTTAGTTGTTTTGTATATACATAGTATCGTCGAATTGGATCCTAAAAAGAAAAAAAATAAATGAAAAAATAAACAAAAAACAGTAAAACAAACAAACAATATAAAGAAAAACAGCAAAACAAAAAAAAAATCGAATAAACCTTTAGTCCCGGTTCGTGGCTAGAACCGGGACTAAAGGTCCTCTGACAGGCGCGGCACTGCGCGCTGCCACGTCGGGACCCTTTGGTCCCGGTTCGTAACAGAACCGGGACTAAAGGTTGGGGCTTTAGTCCCGATTGCGCTGTCCCGGTTGCGCAACCGGGACTAAAGGGGCTGGGGAACCGGGACAAAAGCCCCGTTTTCCACCAGTGGTGTGGTGGCAGTAATACTAATGCTGGATTACTATGATGTAGTGATTTAGTAATTTTATCTGCAAACGATACAATACAAGGGAAATTCAACAAGCCTGTGTAATTTCAGAAAATAAAATCCCATTGACCAATCTAAAACATTGCATTTGGAAGAGGATGAGTATAGAACCAAAATATCACGCGCATGATTTCTGGACAAACAAATGAGTAGCTCATGTCTAATCTGGTATGCATTTGATATTAACATATACACATGAATCAGTGTGATACTTTTAACCTCTTTTTCAACCGAAGAAATGGGCTATGCAGACCGCAAAAAAAGATGATGAAACATGGTATATCCATGGTACATACCCTGCAACAGATTCAGACATTGAGTAAAATAGGTGTAACCCAGTATATCAATGTAAGGTAGGATGATAGGATGATATAGGGAACCATTCCCTCCTGTGGTCAACCAACTGCTCCTCAAACACATGTGGTTACTGGCATCATCGTCATTATTGGATGACGGTGGCATTTCAACTATTGAGGAGGGGCGACCTGAAAGTGCTAGGCTGACATGTAGAATACTGGTTGCCTCGTCTCCATGTGAGTAGTTAGCATAAAACTACCACACTACGGGCTAAATTCCAGAAAACTACCTCTTTACGTTGAAATCATAAAAAACTACCACATTTTGGTTAGTTTATTGCAATGTGCACAAATCCGAGTCTAAACAGGAATTGACAGCAACTGATGAGCGGGACCCACCCGAATGCTGACATGGACCTGGACCCATATATCAGCCCAATTAAAAAAATATCATTTTTCCTCTTCTCTCCTTCCTCGTTGACCAACTGGGGCGGCGGCGTGCTCGTCCGCGCCGCCATGCTTGTCGCCGTGCTCCTCCGTGCTCGTCCGCGCTGCCATGCTCGTCGCCGTGCTCCTCTCGTCGTCGTGCTCCGTGCCTCTTCCGTGTTGCCGCCATGCCGTGGTCGTGCCTCGTCCGCGCCGCCGCCGTGCTCATCGCCGTCCCTCGTCCATGCCGTCGCCGTGCTCGTCTCCGTGCCTCGCCCGCGCCGCCGCCGTGCTCGTCCACGCCGTGGCCGTGCTCGTTGTGTCTCGTCCGCGCCGCCGCTATGCTCATTGCCGTGCTCGTCCATGCCGTGGCCGTGCTCGTCCGTGCCTCGTCCGCGCCGCCACCGTGCTCATCACCGTGCCTCGTCCGTGCTGTGGCCGTGCTCGTCCTAGCCTCGCCCGCGCCGCCATGCTCGTCGCCGTGCTCGTCCCTGTCTGCCGACGCACGCACGGACAGAGCCACGCACTAGCTAGCTAGCTAGCTCACAGCAGCGTTCGCACGCATGCCCGCACGCCAGAACGCGGGGCGCAACGACCCTGAGGTGGAGGAGAGCGCGGGGAAGCGGCCGGCGAGCGCGGCGGCCGGGGAGCTGCGCTCGGCGGCGGCGGGCGCACGCCCACCTGGTGCTTGCAGCGAGCTACGCGGTCGGTGGCGGAGACCAGCGAGCGACGCGGCCGACGGCGAGGAGCTGGCGGCCGTCCAGCTGCGCGGACGGCTCTACCCGCCCGGCGGCGAACCAGTGAGCGACGCGTCCGGCGACGAGGAGCTGGCGTGAGCTGCGCGGACGGCGGCGAGATGGAGGCGCGCTAGGCGGCGTCCTTGCCATGGGAGGCGTGTACGGCCGCGTCCTCGCTGGGGATGCGAGCGGGCGGCGCGGAGTGGAGGCGCGCTGTCGGCCACGGGGCTTCCTCTCTTTTTTCTCTTTTGTTTTAGATATTTTTTTTATTGGGCTTATAAGTGGGGCTCACAGTCCACCTCACCCAGAAACAATTTTCTCAGTTTTTTATTCGACTGACAAGTGGAGCCCACTGTCAGTTTCGCCGTCAATTCGCGTTCAATTCGTGATCAGTGCATTTTGCGACAAACCAACCAAAATGTGGTATTTTTTGTGATTTCGACGTAAAGTGGTAGTTTTCTAGAATTTGGACTGTAATGTGGTAGTTTTATGCTAACTACTCTCTCCATGTTGGTCTCCAGGTCACCAAATAGCAAACTTCCGATTGAATTGTTAAGGGGGGGGGGGGGGGGGGGGGGCAGACTTTATCTTAACAGGGCAAAACCGTCCTCCAAATGTGCCTATCTCGTGCTCATCTTTCTCATACTCAGCAATGTAGTTCCTATAAGGGATATATGCGTACAATGTAGTCAAATTACAAATTCTTACACCCAATTTGTAAGGAGGTACTGATCCTCCAAACCCCTGACAATCCCTATACCCAACATCCAAATCCCCAAAAGAACATACAAGATTAGATCTATCCTAACTGACAACGGAAGGATGCAAGCAGTTACCTAGAAGTCTTGACAGGGATCTGTGCGCAAGGTGCACGGTCTTGAGCCCTTGAGGATCGTTGTCGATCAAGTAGATTATCAGCATCAACGATTCAACGTGCGTCTACAAGCGACCTGCGGTGGTGGCCCACGGAACCAAGGGCGGACGTCCATGGAGGTAGACCCCAAGCCCCCAAAGGCACCCTATGAGGAGGCGGCGGAGGCTTCGGCAGGTCGGCGCTATGGTCGTCGGCTGCGCAGGGATAGTAACGGCCAGGGCCGGCTCTATATATTTCGGTGCCCTGGTGCAATGTTGAAAAATTGGCGGAAATTCACTTGTGCACCCGAGCTCACATGCACCTGTTATTTTCGAGCATTTTTTAAAAATAGTAAAACATTACGAAAAAATCTGAAAAAAATTGGTGACACACACATATGAGTTTTTCACAATCATGCAAAATTTCGGAATGAAATGACAAATTCTGTGCTCTGTGCAAAAAAGACAAAATCTGTGTTTTCAAATTTGTGTTTTTAGATCTAATTCTGACAACTGTATTTGTCTTTTTTATACAGAGCACATAATTTGTCATTTCATTCCGAAATTTTGTACGAGTATGGTAAACTCATATATGTATGTCACCAATTTTTTTCAGATTTTTTTTGTAATGTTTTACTATTTTTAAAAAATGCTTGAAAATACCAGGTGCATGTGCACCCGGGTGCACAAACGCCCCTCCCAAAAATTGGCCCCTATTTTTACTATATATCGACCCACATGACGTAAAATATTAAAAATTTATATCTAACCACATATTTTCTTTCCAAGACAGGCAGCCTCGTACTACTCCTCGTCTCCCAGCGATGGATGCTAAAAAGGCCCAGCCCAAGATTTTTTTTTAGATGTGTAGAATAGAATTATGAAGGAATATAAAATTTTGTGCCCCCCTCTGGCCTGGGCCCTAGTCGGCCGCACCTCCCAACTAGGCCTAGAGCCGGCCCTGGTAACGGCGGGGGTGGCGAGGATAGTAGCGGCAGGGCACGGCGGCGTGGCGAGGATAGTAGCGGCAGCGCACGTCGGCATCGCGTGGAAGGAAAGGATTAGGCGATCTGATCTGGAACATGGAAGGCGTCGCGCGGAGAGGACGGGTGATCCTGCGAGGCATTTTTTTCTTTACAAGCGAGGGTGTGCGAGGTGCGGAATTTTCCGTCCGGGAGAGTTTCGTCTGCTGTTTAATAGTAGTAGAAATGAGTTTAGTTGTCTGACGGTACTTCACTTATTCGTGCGTCTACTGTACGAGCTCGATTATTCGTGTCTGACGGGACTTATTCGTGTTCGGTTTACTCCCGCTGCAAAAGTCTAAAAACTGTTGTGTGCCATGGTTCGAGCGGTGATGATGAACTACGTACAACTACGATGGACATTCAAGTTGTGATGTTCTCCCATCGTGCATGTTTCCTCTTCACTTATTCAGAGCTTCTCCTCGGAATACGAACCTCAAGGACCCTAATCAGCGATGGGTGGGCCACTTTCAATTTATTGCTCGCTGCTTTTCAGCCAGACCGGTCGTTTAAACACAACACAGTGATATCGTCCTTGTGGGCGATATACTACTCCCTCGTTTCACAATATAAGATATTTTAGGTTTTTTCTACATTCACACATATACACATGTATATGTCCGCTTCTTTTAATCTTAATCTAGACAATATATGAAACATTTAAAACATCTTATACTGTGGACGAATAGTTGATTAGGACCTTCCCTCTAATAGAGAATGGGATGGAATAATAAAAGCTTGGCTTGTAGGAGGGGGATGGACATGTCTCGTCTCTCTCAAGCATTAAGATCAGCGCGTATGCCGTGTACGTGCGAAACACGTACGCCGTCATTATATTCTTTCTTTCTTTCTGCTAGGAACTTCCATCGTGTCAGCACTCGATCAGCAGGACGAAAGATGATGGTTGCTTTAACGACTAGTTAGTGTGCACGTGCACGCACGTCTTTGTGATAACTCCATAGATTTTTCTTATTGTTAGAGTTTTGGCCTTACATTTTCAGATTGAACACTTGTAGATTGCCATGGTCTTTTCCAGATGTTCAGTCTTCTATATGATGGTGTTTGTAGCTAGAGCGATTAGAAGTTACACTCTCACAGATCCATCCCACCTTGCAATTAAGTGCGGTAAATGCAACAGCTAGCCACACCAATTCTAACGTGTGTCCATGAAACTACTCGAGGTGAGGCGAAGTGCTACTTACCTTGGTCAATAGTATTGCGACCAATAATATTTCATGAACCGTGTTATCCAAAACAAGCATACCCGATGAAATTCCCATGAGTACAAACCATAATTTCTAAAAAAAAATGTACATACTTCTACCAAAATTTCTAGAAAATTAAACATTTGAATTACTTTACTATATACTGAACAGAACATTTACACGATGCATTAGTGTCCGAAGAGCAGACAACAGAATCCGCCAATCAATTTGTTCCACAAGTGGTCATGATTCAGCTAGTTTTTTACAAGATGATTTAGCTAATTGGTTGCAAAAGAAAAAAAAGAAGGAAATTTAATACATAAAACCTGGCGAGGCTTATACTAAAGAGACCTCTTCTGTGAATGGGTCGTGGATAGTCAGTAGAAGGACGGTATATCTAAGCACTGGCTTTATTCTTTAATCAACATCAATGAATGCCAAGCTTGGGAGGTTTTTTTGTACTGCAGCGTTGCTCCTTTGACTGATCTGTCGATGACCCAATTCACTCGTAGCTTAAGCGCCTACCAAATATAAGACGAATACATGAGCAATAGGAAGATGAACAATGACGCCGAAAGCACGAACAAACAAATAGAACTATAACTCAGATTCCTGCAAGGATCTTCATCCAGTTTGTCAATTCAAATAGATAGAAATAACACTTCCACTGAGGGCTACCAAAATCAATTCTTAATTATGTATCCCATGCATTGATATAAATTCGTATAACACACGCACAACTACCCAAATTTTGCCCAAAAGCACCAGAAACTACAAAAATAATAATAGCGTAGCACACAATCTTCTTAAGAAGCATGAGACCTGCCTTAGCAGTGAGCTACCAAAATTTAACAGTATGTAGAGAAATGGTTGGTTACCTCAAGACAAGCCTCATTATCCAAATTCAGATAAGTCAGTTGCAAATAGCTATTTAAAAATCATGATCATAACCCAACAAATGATATCTGCAGATGGGTAAAGGCATTAGAAACCAAATCAATATATTAGTCTATTCATATACACTCCTTACGTTACGTAGTTACCTTCATCAAAATAAGGGAGGCGCACTTCCTTCAAAGCCTTCATATAGCTACAAAACATACTCAGTTAATATTTTTTAGTCTTATTTGCATATAAGGATCAATAAACCATCTCTGATTGACCTCTTGTAAAAAAAATCAGAATGAACAGTCGATTCAGAAAAAATATCACCTCTTACGATATCAACTATCAAGGCTGCAAAGTCAAAGTCTGGGAAGAAAACACTCACACACGTAAAGCAATTATGAGTCGTATGGATTTTTGTACTACGTAATATGAGAACACATTGTGGAAAGACAACTTATTGGTGTATTGCCTTTCTAATTCAGACAGCTTGTTCCTATTATCACATCAAATCTACCACAGAACAATTACAACTAATTAAAGTTCTTCGGAAGGTTCATTTAGTTTCCAGAATGACGTGAGTATGTCCATAGCCAAAGAACAGAGCAGCAGTTCAATATATGGCTTTGCAGTTTCGTTTCAAAAAAGATATGGAAATTAGTGATGGCCTTTCTCAATATCCCGATGGCAGAAGGAGCGCCATCTCTCTCTGCCTCTCGTCATAAAATTAATTCTACTGACATTCCATAAGCTACCTATCTAAAATGTTATGTGCAGCAAAATTCAAGGCTAACAATTCGAACCAAACATCTATAAGTGTCAATGAGGATAGCTAAAACCAACCTTGAGCGGGGGAGGCGTCCCTGTGGTCAGTCGGTGGGAATCACAGGAAGGGAGTCAGGGATCGCGTGCAAGGCGGCGGGTCACTCGTGCAGCGCGGCGGACGTTCAACACGGCCCTCCATAAGTGCAGAACAAACGGCACAGCATGCAGCGCTTGGAACGGGACGGACCACGCGTGCAGGGCGGCCGACAGCGTGGCTTGCGGGATGGAAAGGGGGCGGGGGCGGGCTCACGCCGGTAGGGTAGCAGGGACGGAGATGGCGCGAGCGCGTGGAGGCCCGGTTCGATGCCAAGCTCGGCCTCGTCGGGTTCCTCGTTCCTGTGTTGCACGCTGGTCTTCGTCCTGGCTGTCGTCGGCCCGGCGGACGCGGCGTGGAGAGTGCGAAGCTCACGAAGAAGACGTGGTGAGCAAAGGAGATGCACGGGGTAGGCTCACAGCTGCGGGGAAACACGAACCCTAGAGGCCATGGAGTCGATGGCGCGATCCAGATGTCTCCACATCGACGATGGGGAAGCGAGTCGTGGACGTCGCGTGTGGAGGCGGCGGGGCAGGGAGATCGTGATCCGCATCGTGCGAGAATTTTTTTCCCCTGTGCGGACCTACTAAGCACCGATACGGCGAGACGGGATACGGCAATCTCAGAAAACAGCAATACGGCGATATGGCGAGTATCTTGCTGAGAAGGATCTTCGTGCCGCTGAGCTTCCCGGGTGGTAAGTGAATCAAGGATCTGCTGCTGCCTAGTTAATCTATCTTCAATCTGCTTCAGCCGATCTGCCTCCTCTGCCTTCTTCCTCCCTCGGCTGCTATAACTGTCAGTGTCATCTGGAAATCCATACTTCCACGGTACGGAGCCTTCTGTGCCTCGTGTCCGACCTTTGTGTTCTGGATTCCCGAGGGCCCGTGACAGCTCGTCCTTCTCTCTGTTTGGAACGAACTCCCCGGCTTCTACCTCCTTCATTATCTTCTGAAGTTCAGCGAGAGGGGTTGCAAGTTGTGCTTTTGTAAAGATGCACTTCCCTGTTTCTGGGTGCAACGTTCCCCCATGCCCGAAGAACCAAAGTTTTGCCCGATCAGCCCACAGCTGCGTCTCAGGAATTATCCCTTGTTCAAGCAGGGCGTTCTCAAGTCTCTCCACCTTAGGCTTGATAGCCCTGTAGCCACCTGACCCCATGCTATGGTGATATTCCTTCTTGTAAGCATTTTTCTTATTAGTTGCTGACCTTTTCTTAGCCTCGTCAGATATCTTGTACTTGACAAATTCCTCCCACTGATCCCTTAGCTTTTCATACGCTCCAGTGAACTCCGGAGTCTTTTTTTGAAGGACAAAGTCATTGTGCAATCTTTTCTTCCAGTTTGCAAATTGTTCGGCCATCTTCTTCAGTGCCCACTCCTTGACCTTTTTCTCTATGGGATCCACGTAATTTGGATCCTCCTCCTCTAACGGATGAGCGTCGTCGTCTTGACGAGGAAGCGTGAAATTAGCCATTAGCGTCGTCCAAAGATTTTCTTTCACTCTATCATCAACAAAAGTGAGAGACGAGCGTTCTGTCGCCTTCGGCTCATTCCATTCTTGAGTGGTGATCGGGACGTTGTCCCTAACAACAACTCCGCACTGACTTACAAACTTGACTAAATGTGTCAGCGGTCTGCCATCTGGAGCTACTGCTTCGATCTTGTATCTCTCTTCTTTATCACACCTTTTGGATGGGCCTCGTTTGGGGATAGAAGAAGATTTGCTCGATCCGGAGGGCTAAAAGAAGAAAGATCGTTAATGCATATATATATATATATATGAATCAAATAGTGGATTTAGTCAATATAGGGTTAGTTAATATACCGCGCCGGAGTTTGTAGTAATAATTGTCCGGCACCATCATCACCGGATGACTCAGCTTCTATCTGCGCTCCCTCGCCGGAGTTGTTCAGAAAGCTCGAGGTGAACTCCAACTCATCTTCACCGCGGATAATATCTTGCAATATGTTCTCCTGATTTTCGTCTCTGTTGTGATCCATAGTTTCTGCAAGGACAATTGACCGGGTGGTTAATGAAAATTAACCCATTCTTATTCTTATTCTTATTCTTTTAATTCTATTCTTATTCTTATTCTACACTAATTATTAAAATAGCTAACATAATTGCGAACACTAATTATTAGTGTTAACACAATTGCTAACATTTCAAAATAGCTAACATTTTAATTATTCAAAATAGCTAACATTATTTAAAATAGCTAACAATTGCTAACACTAATTCTCCACTGTGACCCATCAGCGGGGTGTCTCAACATCGCGTCTTTCTTACGATCTTCTTTGTGCCATCGCAACAACCTGGCATGCTCTTTGTTTCGAAACAAACGTTTTAACCGTGGTATTATAGGAGCATACCACATAACCTTGGCAGGAACCCTTTTTCTCGGGCGCTCGCCCTCAACATCACCAGGGTCATCTCGTCTGATCTTGTACCGCAATGCAGTGCATACCGGGCATGCATCCAAATTCTCGTACTCCTCACCACAATAGAGGATGCAGTCATTAGGGCATGCATGTATCTTCTGCACATCTAATCCTAGAGGGCAGACAATCTTCTTTGCTTCGTACGTACTGGCGGTGTCGTGGGGCTACCTTTCGGGTACCCCACGGTGGTAGTACCTGGGTCACGCCAAGAGAGGCCCATGAAGTGTACCATGTGGCCCAAGTAGCTGGTGAGGCCGGTGATGATCTTCCTTATTCTGTAACGTGCAATCCGCACCGTCCACCCGAGACCTGGCCTGTGATATAAAGGCCAGGAGGGTGCGTCATCTAGGTCAAGCAAGCAAGCAAGCAGCACACAAACCCTAGCGAGATTGCATCTCGCCATTGTAGCCACCTCGATAATACCAGACAAGCAGGAGTAGGTCTTTACCTCACCTCGAGGGGCCGAACCTGGGTAAACTCGCCCCCTGTTAGCCGTCTTAGCCACCAACGTTCATACTCTCTCCCCCTCAATCAACCCGGGGTACACAACCTTGGGATTTGCCGAGTCCACTACTCGTCAATTGGCGCCGTCTGTGGGAAAGAACAGATCGTTGGAATCATGGTTGCGCCGGCCTCATCTGCAATGAAGAACGGCATCAGCGCCAGGGAGTCGATCTACACCGGCTTCCTCGAGTTCGTCCACCACTCGCCGGCGGATCTCCCGGCGTACGCTGAGGTGCAGCAGAGCACGTGGATTACCTTCGGTAGTCTGCGCTATCTGGTGGACAGTCGCGGAACGCTCCGGCCCACGCTGGCCACGTTGCACACGACGGACGCGCCAGCATCTACATCGACTGCGCCGACCGCGGCTTCACCCGCCGCGAAGATCGCATCTACTGCGGCCACGGCGGTCGCGTCATCGACTACCGCGAAGATCGCGTCTACCTCGACTGCGTCAGCACCATCTACGACTGCATCAACGGCGACTGCGGTGACCACACCCGCGGTCACCAGAAAAATCGCATCTACTGCAACCCCGACGCGAAACAAGTCTACCCCGACCTTCTTGTCCGCGCCCCAGATGAAGCCAAAATTTACGCCAATCGCGCCTCCGCATCGCGGAGTCGCCAGTAGCAGTGGCCGTGGCACCCGCCACGTCGCTGTGATCTTCGACTCTGAGCATAGCTCAGACGAAGGAAGCAGGACTGGGAGTATCAGCCCCACTCGGCGGGTTTACCCCGCGCAAGTCTATATGGCCAGCCCAGCACGATCCAACGGCGGGGAACCCGTATACCCGCTGGAGGTGACCATGCCGGACAGGGTGACAAGACTCACCATCACTCGGGAGATGGCGATCCAGGCCATGAAGCACGTGGACGAAGGCACGTTCCCTTCACCAGATGAACCCCGAGAAGACCAACTGGCGGTCCAATACTTGCTTTGGAAGGAGTCCGAGCGAGTCCGCCAAGAGAAGGCCGATCTGATTCGGCGCAAAGAGTTAGCCGACGCGTCGAGTGCCAGGAGGGCAGCACACTCGTTTTTGGCCGGATCAGAAGAAGTCTCGCAAGGAGGACGCCACAGGGCTCGCATGCCACGGGTGCCAGAAGCTGATCGCGTCCACCTCACTCGCAATCTGGAGTCGTCATTCATGACGGAAGATGTGGACGGAATCCCCGTCCCCAAGACACCCGCCTCGGCCCTCATGGCGGTCGAAACCTACCTGCGACTAACACAGCCGCCGGAGGGTGACGCCCACGCCCGCCTCCACAGGCGACAAATTCAATCCCTCAGGGAAGTCGAGGAAGTCCTGGCAAAGTCAGCACCAGCAGAAAGGGTGCACGAGAATCGAGGCCGCCGCGATCGTGAACCCGCACCACTTGCAGACCCAGCCCCAATTCGACTGCGACAGCCGCAGCCAGGCGAAGATGTCCGTAACGTCGTCGCACAGAGAAGGGTGGACCGCAGTCGACGGCTGCGAGCGGCGAGTGCACAAGCCAACGACTACGACGACGACGACTTCGAGCCATGCGGAGCCGCATGTTTCAGCTTCAACATCCGCGACACGAAGATGCCCAAAGGCTTCAAGCTAACAGCGGAGACACCCAAGTATGACGGGAAGCAGGACCCAAGGGACTGGCTGGAAGACTACCTCATCGCGTGCAGCTGTCAAGGTGGTACTTCGACTACTGCCATGCAGTACATCCAGTTGATGCTCACGGGATCTGCTCGCGGGTGGCTCAACACTCAGCCCAGGGACGCTTTCAGCACCTGGGACGAGTTCAGGAACGCCTTTGTGAAGAGTTTTCTGGGGACATACGCAAGGCCAACAACCCTCATTGAGCTCCAGGCGTGCAAGCAAGGTCGAGACGAGCCACTCCGTTCGTACATCCAGCGGTGGACCTTACTTCGCAACACCATGGACGGAGCCACCTCAGAAGTCAGGGTAATGGACGCATTCATGCACGGCGTTTACCGCCGCGACCTCCGTGAGGAGTTTGGTAGGCTTAGGCCGAGGAACATGATCGAGCTCATGCAGATAGCCAACCAGTGGGCAGATGGAGAAGACTCTGTTCGTGATGCACCACGATCTCCGAGGCAAGAGGCAGGACCTAGCAACTGGCGAGAAGGGCGCCTGAAAAAGAAGCCGCGTTACGTCGGCAACGACTCGATCGAGTTAGTAGCGGCGGGATTCGAAACCCCCCGTGAGAGTGAAAGGCAGTACAACCAGGACGGTGGCAGCGGCTACCATAGAGACGGAAGTCGCAAGCGCGAGTGGCGGAGACGCCCACTGACTGAGGAAGAAGAGTTAGAGCAACCTTGCAAGCATCACATGTTCAGGGACCCAGAAACAGGCAAGTGGGGATCCCGCCACCTATTGAAGGATTGCAGAAAGGCGCGTAAGATATACAGGGCGTTTGCGCGAATAGTACCTCAGAACGGACAGTGTGATAATCAAGCGGCACCCGTGGCACAGCCAGCCACACAGCTGGCCCTCCAGGCGCCACCTCCTCCTCCAGTCGCCAACCCAGCGCAAGCAGCGCTGGCCTTCTACCCGCAACAGCCACAGCCACAGCCGCAGGATCCTGCTAACGTGTTCCCGGCAGCACGTGGGCAGATCAACATGATACAGAAGGGACGTCCTTCCAACAGGACCCAGAAAATCATCACCCGCCAGGTCTACCAAGCACTCACCAATCCACCTGCAGTACCTGATTACCTGAGAGGCTCAGAAACAGCGATCACTTTCTCCAGAGCGGACCACCCGCCGGCGATACCACGACCCGGGCACGCTGCTCTGGTAGTCGAAGCTCAGATCGGGGAGTACACCTTGAAGAAGGTATTCATGGATGGAGGCAGCGGTATAAATATCATCTTCGCCGACACCCTAAGAAGGATGAACAGGTCAACATCCAACCTAACGCCATCAGCAAATACCTTCCACGGTATTGTACCAGGGCAAGCAGTCACGCCCATGGGAACAGTTACACTCGACGTCATATTCGGCACACCCGAAAACTTCCAGCGAGAGGCGATCGACTTTGAGGTAGTCGACTGGAAATCACAATATCATGCCATACTGGGTCGTCCGGCCTTCGCCAGATTCATGGCAGTGCCCCATTACGCCTACCTCCTGCTCAAGATGCCGGGACCAAAGGGTGTCATCACGGTGAAAGGCGACTTCGACCGGTCTGACAGCTGCGACCGCGAGTTCAGCAGGATTTCTGAGTTCTTTGGGATGGACGAACACCTGGAGATGATGGCAGTCGACAACGACAGGACTCTGTTTCCACCACGGAAGAAATCATCCAAGGAATCTGCATTCAACGCAAGCGACGACACAAGGGCCCATCAGGTACACCCGACGGACGCCGACAAGACGGTCAGGGTGTCATCAAGCCTGACTAGCGCATAGGAAAGCGCGCTCGTCGAGTTCCTGCGCGAGAACTGGAAGATATTCGCCTGGCAACCTTCTGACATGCCAGGTATACCAAGGGAACTCGCCGAGCACTCCTTACGCGTCCGTAAAGACGCTAGACCAGTCAAGCAGACCTTGAGACGCTTCGCGGGTCCTAAGAGAGATGCTATCAGCAAGGAGATCGACCGGCTGCTTCACGCCGGATTTATTCGGGAAATAAAGGATTCAGAGTGGGTAGCAAACCCGGTACTGGTGGAAAAGAAGAAGACGAAGAAACTCCGCATGTGCGTCGACTTCACCGCCATCAACAAATGCTGCCCCAAGGATCACTTTCCGCTCCCGCGGATTGATCAGATCGTCGATTCGACTGCAGGCTGTGCACGCCTATCCTTCCTGGATGCCTACTCTGGGTACCAGCAGATCAGGATGAAAGTCGAGGACCAGGAGAAGACGGCGTTCATCAGACCACACGGTGTATTCTGTTACCAGATGATGCCCTTCGGGTTGAAGAACGCTGGAGCCACATACCAGCGCACGATGCAGGCCTGCTTGAAGGAGCTCATAGGACAGATCGTCCAGGTCTACGTCGATGACATAGTCGTCACCACCCGCACAGAGGACAGCCTCATCGACGACCTCCGCAAGGTCTTCGACGCGCTTAACGAGTACCAGATCAAGTTAAACCCAGAAAAGTGCGTCTTCGGCGTCCCAGCCGGAGAACTACTGGGGTATCTTGTCTCTGCGAGAGGAATCGAAGCCAACCCTGAGAAGGTGCAGAACATACTCGACATGCCTGCACCGACCAAACTTCATGAAGTACAACGCCTAGCCGGCAGAGTCGCAGCACTCAGTCGGTTTATTAGTAAGTTGGGAGAAAAGGCCCTGCCCTTCTACCAACTGATGAAAAAGGCAGACAAGTTTGAGTGGACAGAGGAGGCACAAGATGCATTCGACAAACTGAAGCAGACCCTCACAACCCCTCCAGTGCTGGTGGCACCACATGAGAACGAGCCACTGTACCTATATGTGGCAGCCACGAACAGGGTGGTCAGTACCGTACTCGTAGTCGAGCGGGAGGAAGAAGGAAAGAGTCACCCTATTCAGCGACCTGTATATTACCTCAGCGAGGTGCTAACTGATTCCAAGCAGCGATACCCGCACTACCAGAAGCTGGCATACGGAGTCTTCATGACGTCCAGGAAGGTGGTCCACTATTTCTCCGAGCACCCGATCACGGTGGTAAGCTCCTCTGCCCTATCCGACATCCTCACTAACCCAGCCGCGACAGGAAGAGTCGCCAAGTGGGTTGTCGAGTTAGGGCCATGGGGGCTGAAGTACGCACACCCGAAGGCAATCAAGGCCCAGGTCCTCCCAGAGTTCACAACAGAGTGGATAGAAGCACAACTGCCCGACGAGCCCGACTTGTCCAATGCTTGGACAATGTATTTTGATGGATCCAAGAAATTCAACTCAGCCGGAGCAGGAGTCGTGCTCATTTCACCTAAAGGCGACAAGCTGAAGTACGTGCTGCAGATGAAGTTCCCAACTCCTTCCAACAACGAAGCAGAGTACGAAGCCCTGATCCACGGCATGCGGATGGCCCAGAACTGCGGCGCCACTCGCCTCATGATCTACGGCGACTCCTATCTGGTTGTGCAGCAAACCATGAAGCAGTGTGATGCCATCGCTGACAACATGATAGCCTACAGGGAGTTGTACAATCAACTGGAAGGCCTCTTCGACGGCTGTGAACTGCGACACATCGGCCGCGAAAGCAACGAAGAAGCTGACGTCCTGGCCAACCTAGGATCGGATCGAGCTCCGGTACCACCCGGAGTCTTCCTTGAGTGCATCACACAGCGCTCAATCAAGGTCCGGCCCCCGCCAGGACCCTCTACATCGACAACAAGCACCGCCAACCCGCCAAGCACGGAGAAGGAGGTCATGGAGATAATGCTAGTCGAGCCCACGTGGACAAGCCCGTATCTGGCCTACATGCTGCACCAGCGGCTGCCGGAGAACCCAGTCGAAGCCAAGCGCATCGTCCGCCGTTCCAAAGGCTTCACCATCATCAATGGCGAGCTCTACAAGAGAAGCATCTCAGGAGTCCTCCAAAGGTGCATCGATCCAGCCGACGGCCAAGCAATCTTACTCGACATACACGCCGGCATATGCGGGCACCACGCAAGCAGTCGAGCACTGGTGGCCAAGGCCTTGCGAGCAGGGTTCTACTGGCCCACCGCAATGCAAGATGCAGAAGAATTGGTCAAAAAATGCGTTGGCTGTCAGGAGTTCGCCAACAAGCCGCATGCACCAGCGTCGGCACTGAAGACAATACCACTCGCGTGGCCCTTCGCGCAATGGGGACTCGACATGGTAGGTCCCTTCAAGAAATCCTCCCCAGGCGGGCACACTCACCTCCTGGTGGCAGTCGACAAGTTCACGAAGTGGATTGAGGCGGTCCCAATCACAAGCTCAACCGCAACCTCAGCGGTCAACTTCATCAGGTCAATCATCTTCAGGTTCGGTGTGCCACACGGCATCATCACCGACAACGGGACGAACTTCACAGCCGAAGAATTCAGGGATTTCTGCTCTGAACAAGGTGTCAAGCTCAGCTATGCATCCGTCTCGCACCCGCAGTCCAATGGGCAAGTCGAGAAAGCCAACGGCCTAGTCAGCAAAGGCATCAAGAAGCGCCTGCGAGTACCATTGAAGCGAGCCGCAGGAGCCTGGGTGGAGGAGTTACCTAGCGTGCTGTGGAGCCTACGCACCACGCCAAACAGATCTACCCAGTATACACCATTCTTCATGGTGTACGGTGCCGAAGCAGTCCTGCCCTGCGACATCAAATTTGACGCCCCACGAGTGGTGGCATACGACGAGTCTGATGCTGAAGAAGCACTTGAAGATGATGTGGATGTCCTGGATGAAGCACGCGACATCGCCCTCAGCCGCACAGCCGTGTACCAGCAAGACCTGCGCAACTACCACGGTCGGCGACTGCGGCCTAGAGCATTCGTCCCAGGGGACCTGGTTCTCCGGCTCAAGCAGAAGAAGGTGCACAAATTCGCCTCCCCATGGGAGGGGCCGTACATTGTGACAGAGGCAATCGGCAACGGAGCTTACCGCCTGAAGGACTCGAAGACAGGGACAGTCTGCAGCAATCCGTGGAACGTGGCACAGTTACGCCGCTTCTACGCCTGATTGACCCCAGCTTGTAAGCTTCACCTTGTTAAGTAGCAGCAGGTTTCTTACGCACTCTTTCCCTCGCCAGGGTACCTAAGGGGACTGGAAGGGTTTTAACGAGGCGGCCTGTTTGCGAGAATCAATAAAGATATTTGAAGGAAAAGACTTGTCATTTCCTCCTTTGCGAGCAACCAACCTAAATCCTAGGCCGCCACTCGAACCAATCGGGGGCTCGCGCCATACAGGTCTAAGTCTAGCCTAGGCCGCCACTCGAATCACTCGGGGGCTGCGCCACACAGGCATAACTCGAAAATCCTAGGCCGCCACTCGAACCACTCGGGGGCTCGCGCCATACAGGTCTAAGTCCAGCCTAGGCCGCCACTCGAATCACTCGGGGGCTGCGCCGCACAGGCATAACTCGAAAATCCTAGGCCGCCACTCGAACCACTCGGGGGCTTGCGCCATACAGGTCTAAGTCCAGCCTAGGCCGCCACTCGAATCACTCGGGGGCTGCGCCACACAGGCATAACTCGAAAATCCTAGGCCGCCACTTGAACCACTTGGGGGCTTGCGCCATACAGGTCAAAGTACAGCCTATGCCGCCACTCGAATCACTCGGGGGCTGCGCCACACAGGCATAACCCGAAAATCCTAGGCCGCCACTCGAACGACTCGGGGGCTCGCGCCATACAGGTCTAAGTCCAGCCTAGGCCGCCACTCGAATCACTCGGGGGCTGCGCCGCACAGGCATAACTTGAAAATCCTAGGCCGCCACTCGAACCACTCGGGGGCTTGCGCCATACAGGTCTAAGTCCAGCCTAGGCCGCCACTCGACTCACTCGGGGGCTGCTCCACACAGGCATAACCCGAAAATCCTAGGCCGCCACTCGAACCACTCGGGGGCTTGCGCCATACAGGTCTAAGTCCAGCCTAGGCCGCCACTCGAATCACTCGGGGGCTGCGCCACACAGGCATAACCAGAAAATCCTAGGCCGCCACTCGAACCATTCGGGGGCTTGCGCCATAAAGGTCAAAGTACAGCCTTGGCCGCCACTCGAATCACTCGGGGGCTGCGCCACACAGGCATAACCCGAAAATCCTAGGCCGCCGCTCGAACCACTCGGGGGCTTGCGCCATACAGGTCAAAGTACAGCCTTGGCCGCCACTCGAATCACTCGGGGCTGCGCCACACGGGCATAACCCGAAAATCATAGGCCGCCACTCGAACCACTCGGGGGCTCGCGCCATACAGGTCTGCGTCCAGCCTAGGCCGCCACTCGAATCACTCGGGGGCTGCGCCGCACAGGCATAACTCAAAAACCCTGGTCCGCCACTCGATTCACTCGGGGGCTCGCGCCATACAGGTCTNGAGTGCAAAATCACACATTATACATCACATGGGCATACATACATGCATATTTATGTTACAAGCTAACATCATACAACAAACTGCTATTCTTAGTCGACAGGCTCTTCCTTTGGCGCATCCAGTGGCCCTACACGTCGCTCTGTATGATTCAGGACCTGTTGCATCACCTGACGTGCGGCCTCAAGGGATTCAGCATAATCAACATCTCTAGGCAAGCCATCAAGTATTCTGTCCAAGGGAACATGAGGTCGATGCAGTCGAACATAGGCAAACGCCGTGTTGGCCCCGGCAACAAGCTGACCGAAGACGACCTCCTTCAACGCCCTGCTACTGCGGAACCTCTCCAACAGCGCGGGCAACCCAGTCGGCTGCTCATCAAGGGGGAAGAACACTTTGTTGATTTGCCAGAGTGCTTTCCTGCAACCTTCAAGAATGAACGCAGCCCGCCAGGTGCGATCCAGCATCCGCGCGAGTACACGGCCCTCTCCCTTGTGTACCCAGAATTGACGAGCTTCGACCGAGTTACCTGTGGCTTCCATCTCCACGCGCTCGTTCACTCGAGTGTTTTCGGCTTGCCAGTCGGGGTTAACAACTGCAATTCACGGGTCAAGATGCAGAACAACACAAGCATGAAGAAATCAAAGCGAAGCAGCTAGAGTCCAACCTTGCAGCTGTCGACATATCAGATCAATTTGGTCAAGAAGGAACCGTTCGCGCTGATTGAACGGCCCAGCGGAACGCGCCCTGAGGCGTTCAAGCTCCACTTCAGCTATCCGCAGCTTCGACTCAAGTTCAACGATCTTGTTCCTCATATAGTTAAACACCCGCTGGTCGTTCACGCTTCGTGTGGAAGTTGGACCAGCTGGGTGCTGTTGGCGAGCGGGCACAGCAGAAGAGGTACCCTCACCCTCATTCACACAGGTGGCCTCGGCGACTTCAGGAGCAGCATTTTCATCTGGCTGCCAAGTTATGTGGTGTCAAACAGAAGCCATATTCATTATAGCAAAAGACTCGACGAGGTACATTCACATGAAGGAATCAGAAAATGCATTGATAAAAAGACTTCATCAAGTTCACTACAAAAGGCGAATCAAAAGGGAACCCTACTACACAGACTACACTGCAGACTCCGACTGCGAGCGACTCTTCTTGGAGGCTAACTCTGCAGCCCTGGCAAGCTTCTTCTCAAAGGTATCAATTAGCTTAACAGCTAACTGACTCGCTTTCGCCTTGACGCTGTTTAGCGACTTGGTCTTGCCATCGGGCTTTCGAGGAAAGTCGCTGACAACTGCCTCGAAGTCGCCTGCAACCTCATGACCAAGCAAAAGCCGGAAAGTGAACTCTGAGCCGCGTACCGTCTGAGCACGCGTGTAGTCCGCTAAGGTGGTCGCCTCGCCTTCAAACGGGGCCGCAAGTCCATCAACATCGGCCGGCAACGGCTGGTTGGGGAAGATGCCCCGATGCACACTCGCCAGGGCATCTTTCGACTTCTGCAGCGCCGCTGAAGATTGCTGCAGTGCAGTCGAAGCATACGCATGGGCGCGGTCAACGAAGCCAACAGCCGTCTCCAGGTCGATATTCTCACTGGAAGTATCCTCTGGAGGAGCGCCTCCGCACGGCTCTGAACAACGAAGATGACCACACTTGTGACACATCCGAAGTCAACACAAGACAAAGTAGGCAGTGAGCCGAGATACTTACCTCCGATTACATGGGCGAGTCCGAGCAAGCGTTCAACCTGGGTCTTCTCTAGTTCACCCCGGGTTTGCTCACTGCTCTTGAGCTGCACCCAGGGACTTCTCCAGCTCGGCGACCCGCCTCGCCAGACTCTCCCTTTCGCCTGTGAATCACCGGATCAAAGTCAAAAACAAAGATAGTCGACACACCTCCTGAATGCACGGGTTGGTACTCACTGTTGGCTCGCTCCAGAGCAATGCGGAGTCGACCCTCCTCCTTCTCCATGCGCATGAAGGACTTGGCTCCCTCCAGCAGCTGGCGACAAAAAGGCTGTGCAAAGGAGCAAAAGTGTCAATCTGCGCCCGACTATCCTAGTCACGCACATCTTCGGGGGCTACTCCCATCGGGAGCGCTGTTCGCGCACCCGACACAAGAATCTGCAAGGTTAAGACAGAATATACTTACGTGCCCAAGCAGCTCAGCATCCACTGCAGTCGTATCAGCAGCTCTTTCTGGCCCCTTGGAGGTTGACGTCTTCAACGTCAAGGGATTATTGGCCTCAGGCGCCTCTTCGGGTGTCCCAGTGGTTCGCTCCGGGACAGCCGCGGATTGATGTTCCTCTTCTCGAGGTGAAGAGCCATCTCCACCAGTGTGATGGCTGTGTAAAGAAGCAAAACTTCAGAAAAGCGTCCGAGGAGTCGAAAGAAGAACAAAGACAAAAAGGCGTACTCGCAGAGGCTACCTGTTGACATCTTCATCCTCGCTGCTCATGGGAGGAGATGCCATCCCCCCAAACCCAGCGGGCGGCGCTGAATTCAGTGGAGGCACGGACAGCGGATCTACCGGCTCACTCGCATCGGAGGATGAGTCGCGGGCTTCCTTGTCCTCCGCAACCACTTCCTTCAAAGGTGACGACCCCGAGGTGGAGTCGACATTCTTTCGTCTTAGCCGCTTCCGCAGCGGCTCTTCGTCTTCATCATCCTCTTCCACTTCCTCATTCGGCGAGTGAGCAGAAGGGAGTTCGTCTTCATCGTCGTCCTGCTCGACGACTGTGGCCTCGTCGTGAGGTCCATTCTCCATCAGCGGAGGAAGGCTCACATAAGCCCTTCGATCCTGACGAGCAGCGAGGAGAAAAGCGAGTCAAGAAAAACAGTCGACTAAAGCAAAGCAAAGAGAGTTCAAGGTGCTTACCTCATGTACGGGGTTGTTTGGCCCGTATGGTTCGACCGGGCAGTTACCGTTGCACGGATCGGCGGCCCGAAGGCTGGTGATGTTCTTCACCTTAGTCGCGATCTGTGCATCATCAAGCGAGTTGTCGACTGCGAGCTCCCACATTGGTGCTCGCGTCGACGCAGCGGCTGCACCTTCAGCTTATGGAAAGTCGCGATAAGGTGAATGCCACCTGTCTCGCGTCCGAGCGTCGTCAGCAACCCGCGGAGCAGCGCCAGCAGTGGCTTGGTCGACTCCTTGTCTCCTTTGACCAGAGGGTGCGACCAGGCCTTGGTCCTCACAGAGGTCGATCAGCGGCGAACTCGGGAAGGCCTTCTTTGTCCCACTTGATGTAGAACCATTTCTCCCGCCAGTTCTGGACGGATCAGATTTCTTCAGCTGGAAGAAGCACGTGT